>CAJNIZ010015557.1:105132-121303 GCA_905231905.1 Symbiodinium pilosum
CTGACATGTTGGATTTCTGAAAACTTGTTTCAGGAAAAAGAAAAGGGCCCGACTTTTTTGGTGGATAAGGGTCCTGTCCACCTTTTGCAGGTACGTCACTGAGCGTCCCCAGTGATATCCTCACCACATACAGACCAGCTTTGTTAGCAGAGGAGTCTGTATGGGTGCCTCTGCCCCCTGCAGAATAACTAAAGAAACCTTGGCAGACAGGTGGTTCACACGCACACACACACACACGTTGTGCTTGTGAGGGATGTTCACCTCGCCTTACCTCGCCCAAAAGCATTCTTCACGGCACCGGTTGAAAACAAAACTTTGGAACCGAAAGGATCATAGCGAATCATAGCTGTGTTGCCAGGCCGAGCCCAAGCACCACCAGATCTTCAGAGCTACAACCAACTCAGCCTCAGCCAGCCTGCAGTGACTGCAGTGACTGCAGCTGCAGTGGAGGGGGGTCAAAAGTGGCCCTCGCACAGCGACCTGGAGCGCCTCATGGAGGCCAAGGGGGGGGTGCGTTTTGTCTAGTTGAAGTTGAAGAACGCGGGAATCCATTTCAGGAGCTCAGCTCGTTGAACCGATCTTTGGAGGAAGGGCGCGCAGACACGACAAGCTTGGCGAGCATAGAGAGCGCTCCGCATGTACCTGCACTGACAGTGCCCTCTGAGTCCTCTGAGCTTGCACTCGCGTCGCCCAGCTCTGGTCAAGGAGTCGAGAAGGAGCTGCGACTGCTATCACATGAGCTTGATCTTCTAAGCCAGTCCTTGGGCGCAAAGGGCGCTGCGACAACGACGGGGTCGGTCACCGAAGCAGTTTTCGACACTGGGAGCATGGCAGCGGTGCCAGCGGTGCCAGCGGTGCCAGCGGTGCCAGCGGTGCCAGCGGTGCCGGCGCAGGAGAGTTTGGTGAACGCGCCAGACACGCAATGTTACTCGCAGCCCGTGCAGCCTGCGCAGCCCTCGCAGCCGCATCAACTGGGCGGGTTCCACACCAGTTCGTGCCCACCAGGGTTTGTAATTGATCCGGGCACCTCGTCTTGGGGTTGCTACATTGGAAAGCCTTTGGCAGTTTTTTGGGGAGATTTCGGGCAAACAAAGGCAACACCTACGCCAGAGCAGTGCGGGACGCTTCGTGGAAAAGGCCTTGAAGTCGGGTGCACACTCTTTTTCTACAAGTGCTGAAGCCACACCAGGCCTCTGGAGATGGGCATCGCGGTGCCCCGCAATGTGGATCATGCGCTTGATCCGTCCTTTCCAGCGCGGCCGTGGACCAGCGAGGATCTCGCCGAAGTGGACTTAGACAAAGAGGTCTAGAAAACGTAACATTAGGGCATGTAGTGCAGTGGTAGCCATGTTTCTCTTTGAGCCGAGGTGCAAGATGAAGGCAGGGATGCAGGGGATGAGGAAAAAGATTTCAGCTGCCAGTGCTGGCAGCACCTGGCAGGCTGCGAGGCCCTGAGGCAAGGCTTGGCAAAAGTGCTGCAAAAATGTGATGCAATAAGTTACGGTGCTCCGCTGCTCAGCTCAGGCCGATGGCAGATGCCTGGCATTCACGCTTGAAGGGTGCAAGCAAAGGAATTGCTCACGGCTGGCAGGCGCTGAATAATGCATGTGTAACATGTGCAACTTGCATAAAGCATACAAAGATATGTGTGCGTTCTGCGCATTCTGTCGAAGCAGAGTGAGCCTTGCGTCAGGCCTTTGCTGACAGCATGGATCGTATCTTTGTGCCCGAAGCTGGAGAGTCCCAAGGAGAGCGTGAGCCGCGTGAGCGTGAGGCAGAGCCCAGCTGCAAGAGCCTAGAAGCTGTGACGCAGACCGCAGAAATTTGGTCAGGATGCTGCTATTTCAGTGCCTGTGGCGGATATGTGTGCAGAAGCAGGCAGCATTCTGATCACCAGGGCAAGCAGTTTATAAGTTTTTGGTCGGCGTACTTGTGTACTTCCAGCACTTTGTTAGTAGGGCATCATCTAGTAGGCTACAGGCAGTAGGTGTCCCAAGCACGAGCACCTATTTACCCATTTCGCAGGCGTGGAATCAGCAGGGGTTGTTTCCAACACCATCGCCCACGGAGGTACCTTGTCTTAGTTGACTGTCAGCCTCAATTTGCCAGCTTGTGCGGCAAACGGGACGCATTTGCGTCGCATTTGCTTTCTTGAGCTCAGCATGCCGCATCCATCAAATCACCTCATTGTAACTGCTGCTTTTCCTCCAAAATCCTTTGAATCCCAAATCCGCTCTCTCGGACCAAATGGCTACAGGGAGGGTAATGGGTATCCAGATATCCTGATGAAGAGAAAATAGACTGACCCTTTGCCGTCACAGACATGTGCATGAATACTTCTTGCGGAAGGGGCATACAGGTTTCCAGCCCAGTCATTATTCTGGATATGTAGTCAGGTCTTCGGCTTGGTTCCGGGCACATGACCAGATGCTCGGGACTGGAAGGGTTCTGACGCTTTTTTCGGAGGCCATGCCGAATCGGATGTGCCATCCCTCTTCCGACAGCCCAGCGTAGACGAGGCTGGTCCCCAACTCCCATGAAGAGACGTGTGTGAGTTCGCTTGTGCGCTGTGCTCAGGTCCGCGAGCTTATGGAGCAAGATGGCCTCCCGGCACTTGCCTAAGCGCTGCGAATGGCTGCCTGGCTAGGCACCTGTCTTTGTCAAAGGCACATGTCGCCATTGCCGCTGCTGGCTGCTTCTGCTTGAAGAAGCTTTGCAAGACGCCTAAAGCTTGCAAATTGTCTTCCGCTCCCTCTCCGTCTTCAGTTTCTTTCGGTTACAGGTCTTGATACGAGCTCGAGGCCGTGCCAGTCTTAAAAGAGCCAGAGCCATCCGGAAGCCTTTTGCGCCTCGGTCCACATCCTCTGCAAGGTCCCTGTATGTCCTGGACGCCGAGTCTTCTGTTCGCTTCTTACAGCATATGTATGCATGCGCTGCTTTTTCTCACATGCGATGCTTGCGATGCTGGGGCTTTCTCTCTCAGAGCGGAAGGCGAGTTGCCCGCACCCTGCGATGCCGGGGCTCATCTTTTTGGCGGGTTTTTCCTGGGGACGCGGTTTTCCAGCCCTTGTAGCAGATACTTGTGCATACAGACATGTGGTATAAGGGATTCCCCAGGCAGTCTGAGAAGATGAAATCAAGCTCAGAAGCGAAGTGTGTTCAAGGTCAGCAGGCCAGCAATGTGTGAAAGCGCAGTCAACAATTGGGAATCAGGCGGATCCTCCATTTTCCTTGGGTTTCGTGTGCGAAGTTAATGACAACTTCCAAGCTTCAGGTGAAGATGTGTTGATCGCATGCGGATTACAGGTGATCGATTCAATCCGTATGCCATTTTGGATCAACAGATCAGAACAGCTCCAGATTCAGCAAGATTTTCTTTTTGGCCTTCCTTTGGGGTCAGCATTCCGCCTCGGTGAGAGCTACCCATTCGGAACATCAGGTCACATCTGATGGAGCCTCGTGCCGATCGAGCCAGGGACATCGCAGAGCTGGATTGGCAGCAACTGCGCTTGGAAGACATGAACATTTGGCACGAAATGTTCGGACAAAGAGTCGGCACGTTCCATCTGGAACGCCCACTCGGGCCATCAGTGATGACTTCCCGGCACAGCGCGCCTTGGGACAATCTGCGGAGTTCGACCTTCCTGCGGACCGCAAAATCTGTCCGGACATCTTGGCCAATCGGATGTGCCGCTACGGACCTCGCTTGTGCGGCAAGATCCACCCTGATTTCCTGGACGGCATGTGTATACCGTTCAATTACCCCTGTCGGAACTTCTTTCGGGGCTTCTGCGCACGCGGAGACGATTGCCATGGAGACGTCTTCCCGGAGGCCATGTTCAAAGGGGTCCGAGAACAGAAAAGGGTCCGCAATGACGGCTTCCTCAACTACAAGCAGACCATCGGACGACTTCAGACCGTGGATCGCGCCACAGCAGACGGCTTCACCATGGACGGCTTGGGCAAGATGTGGAGCACGGCCATCTGCAGGTTCAAGATCGGATGCTCATGGTGCGATTTGAGTCCTACACCGGCTACAAGGAGCACGTCGAGGCAGGCAACCCGCCGATTATGGACACGTGGAATGCGTGGCACGACGAATTCCACACGCTGCCCCTTCAGCCACTACATGGCACAGCCACCCACACACAACCACCAGCGCAATGGCCACAGCAAGTCCTCTATCCGCCGCTGCAAACAGCCCAGCCGCCCGATCATGGACATTACGCACAGCCCTTCAGCTCACCAACACCAACAATACCCACCGTCGGGAGGACGGACATCCGCCAGCAGCATCCTCCCCATGGCGGGATTCGTGCCCGCCAACCATGCCAGCCAGTATGTGGGGCTTCAACGGCGGAGGCCTCCCCAATCGGGTAGTCAACTATGCGACATCTCTGCCCCTGCTCGGCAACACCTGGTCGCAACGTGCAGAAGACGCATCTTGGTGCATCAATTGCTCCCTCCTCCTGGCACTTAAGGGCCCTGGACTACCGGCTGGGCATCCGCGTGACGAGCTATGGCCTCTTCGTGGATGCTCCCAACATGTACCTCCCGCAGACCTCGGCCCACCGGACAGAGCGCGTCTTTGGTTGGGACCCTGATCAGGACAACGTGTGGCGCCTCCTTACTGCAGCCCTGGGCGGAGCATCTCGGCGCGAAGCCAGAGAGTGCTACCAGGTACTCCGCCAGTGGACGCGCCTGGCCATTCCTTCATTCCTTTGCGGGGCCTTGACCAGCAGCTACTCTATGTCACATGTCAACCCAGTCGTGAGTTGCATGACTGGGGCAATCTTGGACTGCGTTGCTTTACTTTGGCTCCACAGAACAGAGAGCCATTTGCCCGGGGCTTCATGAACCGCCTCGTCTTGATTGGCCCCCGCAACCGCTTCGAGTGGCGCCGGTGAACGAGGACAGATCTGCTGGCATTCCGCCTCGGTGAGAGCCCAGATCTTGTCCAGTGATGGCCATTAGCAGAGTGAACTCCCCTCTCACAGGGCCGAATCTCACCGAGAGGAACTGGCCTGGAACAGGCCCACAATCACATTTCTTCTTTAATAGCATCCCCCAGCGGTAGTCTGCATCGGTGAGAGCCCTGGTTGACTCTACTATTGCACGTTTCCTAAATGGATTGCAGAAGCCTGCAGCTCAGCTTGCGGCGCATCATAGTATTTCAACGCCTTGCGCATTCCGCCTCGGTGACAGCACATGCTCTAGAGCGCCAGACCTTGGCACATCGACGATACCTTTTTCGAGCAGTGCAAAAAGAGATTGCACCTTTGATTGCGGGCCCCGGAATCTTTGATGCTCTCCATGGGGTAGGTCACGAAGTCCCTGTGCCGCATGGACTCCTCACGGAGGTTGGGCATTGCTTGAGTTGTGACTAGGACGTCTTCTTTGATGTCGCGAGGGAGACCTGGAACCGCTCCAACATGCAGGACATCCTTGCCGCGACAAGAGGGGAGCTAGACCCCCACATTGCCCGGATCTCCTCCCGACAGAGATGCACCCCGGCAAGTACTTCGATGAGACACAGAACAACCCTGAGCACCTGGCTGCTATGACATGACGGAGTATCTGCGGGACCCTCCCTTCTATGACCTTGCGGTCTATGAGTTCGATCCTGACAAGACCGTCGTCATGATCCGCAACGACTTCATGCGGCGGTTCATGGCCTTGACCTATACCACGCTGCGCTTTGTGGAGCTCTTGCAGGATGGCGTTCCGCAAGGACATCTACCGAAAACGCAAGCAGCCGGCGTGGGCGGGCTTCGCCTGGCTTCCGCCTGGGTGACGGTCGGGTGACCCGCGGCACATCTCACCAAGGCTGTTATGGCCGACATAGGAGCACCTCCATAGAACCCTGATAACCAGTTTCCGCCTCGGTGAGCTTTGACGATGTTGTGTCTTCCTCACGTCTGTGAAGCATGCCTGCGCAGACACTCGCTTAAGGACATCTGACGTTGGTGCTCTTGTTTGTTGCGTTGCGACACTTGAGCCTGTGCTCAGTGTCCCATCAATTGCACCTTACATGTTGAGACCTCGAAGCACAGTGTAGCGCACATGGCCCCACGTAGGCACCCCCGCACTGGCGCAATGACATTTGCAGAACTGCTGAATGTCCTTTAGCAGCAGGAATCGCAGGGATCGCCCCCGTCCTTGCCGCCCGCGGCTGGTACCTCCGCAACCCGCCATAGCCCGGAACAATAAGAGGAAGGACATCCCGATCATTGCTCCTAGGAGTCTAGGAGGTCACTCGTTGGCGCCATGGCAGCTGGAGACCATCGTTGGGGACTCCCCCTCACCCAGGACTTGAAGGATAACGGCTATCGGACAGCGGCCCAGCTCTTCTCAATGGTCGTCGTCTGCTGCCTGCTGCTGGTGGCTATTTCAGGCATAGTCATGGATCGAAGAAAACAGGAACGGTCAGGTGGCATACATCACGCTACCCTGCGGCCTGCCAGAAGACCGACGCCGTGGGTAACGAGGTCACACAACTGCTATTGCTCACAACTTAAGGACAGAGCAAGATCTGCCCACTCCATGCACTTCAACTCGGATTCTATGCCGGAATACGAGAGATACCTCTTCCCGAGCAGGGACGGAAGCCCTTTTCCCACTACAAGATCATCGAGATCTTCAGGGAGGTCATCGCCACGTCCGGCACGGAGCTCGCCAGACGAGGCCCGATAAGAACACAGATGTAGCCTGGAGCTTCCTGAAGGCCATTCGGATACACACCTCCTCAGGCATTGCAGTGTACTTCGAAGACACGCAGGCCGTCAACGACCTGGTTACCAAGCTCGTCAGCGGCGTCGCGGTAGCCGGCGCAGAGTACAAGATCAGTGATGCGCAGAATGCGTTGCCAATTAGTCCTACACAGCTTTCGGACAAAGCTAGATGCCATGGTGGCTTCCCGGCACTTCCCGGAATGTCAAACAGGGTTCTGGCCACGGCTTCTATGCAGACATCGAGGAAGAGGACTCTGATGAGCCCGAGGGCTATGGCGACGAGAACGACGAAGAAGAAGATGATGAGTTTGGTGGCTACGCCGAGGACGAGGAGGAAAGAGATTATGAGGACGACCTCGCCGAAGATGAGGGCGAGGACGAGTACAACGAAGCTCATGAGCATGAGACAGGCGCGGGGCTTTCGTGACCCTCCAGAAGCCAACAGTGGCAAGGGATCCTCACAGAAAAGGGTTCTGCGGCAAAGTCTGGAAATGGAAAGGATGCCCGTGGCAAGGGCCATCGAGCTTCGGATCATCGAGTGAGCCGAGGTGCTTTTCAGTGGCGGCCTGGTCACTCCACATCCTCCCGACCTTCGAGTCAGTCGCGCGGCCGCTCGACCGCTGCCAGGAGGCGAAAGGTGGCCGGACCAAGAATGCCGGCAAGCGGCAGCCAAGTGGACGGCGAGGAGATCCAAACGGTGCTCAGTACTTGGGCATGGCAGCTGCTGGACCATCAACTGCACCTTCGGCATCTTCAGCCGCAGCATCCTCAAACCAGGCTTTGTTTGCAGAGTTCCAGCCCAGTTCAGCTTCATGGCGTCTGCTTTCCGTGGAACCTTGTCTAGAGTTTCAGAGCTAGAGGTTGAGCGGTGTTTGCTCCTTGATAGGCAGTTGGGTTTGGAAGCGGAAGGGCGTGAAGTTGAGCAAGCATGTTTAGCCGTTCCACCGTACCACGCCATTGTGGATACCGGCTGTGCGTACAATCTGGTAGGTTCAGAGCATGAGAGGAAGTGGAGTGAAGAATTGGCAAGGCAAACAAATGGAAGCCTGCAAGTTCAGATAACGGGGGGTCCAGAGCAAAGTACCAAGTAAAGTATCCTGTTAGGTTGAGAGATCGTGATGGTTTTGTTCAGGCCGCAGTGATCCCCAGGAAGGCCTCGTTTCTGCCGTCCATCCAGGCTCTGCGCCAGATGCGGGCTAAGCTAGATTGTGAGCACGATACTTTGGAGATTCCTGGGATAGGGGTTATCAAGTTGACCAGTTTGTTCCTGTTTGTGTTTGCGTTGAAGCCAACAGTGAACACCTTAGCCACAGGTCATGATCACTTGCCACCCATGCAAGGGTTGAGTGCCACATCCTTAAAGGGCGTTAACCAGGCCTTGATGATGGTAGAACGTGCTGGGGAGGACTTGTCAAGTGCTGACATCGTGGTGCCAGTGCCCTTGCTCCAGCAATCGGATTGCGATTCAGATTGTGAGTCTTTTCTTCGCTGTGCAGAGTGTACAGACGATGAGCGAGTGTCAGTGCATGGTCAAGGAGGACTCGGCAATGGCCCCAAGTACACTCACGTGGGCGCTCACCTGGTCGAGACCTTCTCCAACGGCCATGGCCAGAGCATTGCCAAGTGGAATCCTCAAGTGATGTATTCCCATCGCCCGTCGCAAGGACTGTGCAGCCTCCATGGTTTCGGGACCTACCGGGTTCGATGCTGTGACACTTCTTGCCACCGGAGATCTCGTGCGCGACGGCGAGCTTTACCTCCCAAAATCCAAGAATGTGCCATACCCTTCGATGTGCGGAAAATCATTCTCCTGAGACGCGATCTTCATCCGAAGGCATTGCCACCTCAGCAGATGGAGAAGTTCATGAAGGGCCCCGGTGCTATCAACTCTATGGGCAAGACCCAATTTCCTTGACTCAGGTTCCGGCCCGGACCTCAAGACGATTCTGAGTGCAGTGAGGTGATTCACAAGGTCTGAGGAACTCTTGTCTTTCACAAGCAACTCCGAAGAGACCAGGCTCTGCAGAATGACTTTCACTGCAGGGTCCATGTACTCTCCTGTCCTGGAATTTCTTTTTTTCTTCAAGCAAAAAGTTTTGATGCCAGCGATCTTTTTAAGAATCGCGCTGCAACTAGCCTTATCCAGGCTAGGGAAAGCTGTCGCCCAGACCTTCCTAGCAGACCCTATCTGCATCGGAGGCTGCTTGTGCCACAAGCACAGGAACTCTTGGTGCGCCTCTGCAAGCTCCAAGTAAGTGCCGTTCCAAAGCTTCTCGCTCATAGCTCGGCCCACAAAGCAACCTCGCAAGGTTGCTGCCAGAGCTGCGACTTGGTCAGGCTGCAGCACCTGCAGGCCTTCTGCAGGCAAGCAGGACTTGCCTGCAGGCGACGCTTGAGGCAAGGAAGCTGCAGCGCTAGGGCTGCCACCTTCTGGCAAGCTAGCTTCACTAGCAGGCCTTTTCAGGCGGGCTGCCCTTCAAGCACTGGTGAGCAGCATGCTGGCCAGTCACTTGAACCGAAATGCTTCTGCGAATCAAAAATGTCAGCAAGGCAAGACAAATAGGGGGCTGTTCGTGAATTGCTACTCTTCAATCAGAAAGTTGCAGGTGATAGCAGCTAGCTTACAACCCCCAAAATCTTGAAATTCCCAGGAATATACTTTATGTAGCAGTGCAGAATCGCAGTGCCGGTTTAGCACTGCAGCAGTGCTAAATTGAAGTGCTGAATCGGGGCTGCTAAGCCCTTCTAAGCTCCAAAAATCTGCAGTGCTGAATCGGGGCTGGCAGTGCTGTGCTGCCACAAAACGGGGCTGCTCGGAGTTAGTGTAATCCAGGCCCGTAACGAATTGATGAGAGTAGAAGGAGTGTCACCCTCAGTGCTTGTCTTTGGCAAGTTGCCGCGTGCACCCCCGTCGCTTGCGGAAGGCGATGAAGACTAATTATCAGCTTTCAGCAGAGAGGTTACAGAACAGTGATCGACTTTATGAAGTCACGATGCTGCGTAGGGTCACCGCCCGCACGGCTTGGGTTCAAGCAGAAGTGCGAGACCGTACGTCCCGGGTTGCAAGTACTCGACCCCGACCTTAAAAAGGCCCCTATTACAACAGACAGGTTGTACTGGTGTATAGGCGTAGACGGGGAGATGCTTCCAATCCGGGATGGCATGGTGTTTGCTTAGGTGAAGCAATTGCTGTTGAATCTACGAACGATAGGTTGGTACCCTGGGTAATTTGTGTTACGGTGCATGGGAGACTCTTTCTTTGTAGCCCTGAGCAACTTCGACCTGTCAGCGTAAAGGCCGTGTGGGTTCGTCAAAGGCTGCAAGAGGAACGGTTGTCTAAACAGGATAATTTTGGTGAGATGTTGAAGGTTAAGGGTATTGATGTTAGAGCTTCGGCCCAGTTCGGCTGAACTTGAAACTGAGTATGAGAAACCAGCCGATGCCGTAGTCATAGAACAACTTAAGGAAGACAGCTCCCTTCTGTGCCTAGCACTCCTATACCGGGTACCCCTATTCCTGCTACTCCCCGAAGACCGATTTTGAATTCAGACAAGGTTCCGCCAAGGCCGCACGCGCTGTAAGTCAGACGAGCGTCCGCCAGAGCCGGTTCTGTTAGTTCTGCCCGTGCTCCGCGCGTTGTGTCTGTAGTGCCCCAAAACTTCCCTACGCCTGCGGGGAGATGTACCTGGATGCCAGCATCGTCGCAATCATCTGGCGGGGGGCCGGGTTTGGAGGCAAGTCGGGGGCAAAGGAGGGTTTTTGAGTTTCATCGGGGGTGTGGAGGAGATGTCACAGAACCGTGCAGTGCAGGGACCGTCCACACAGGAACCACTTCCTTCGCGTCCTAGAGAGTTACCTTTGACCGGTCTCCAGGAGACTCGGGCCAGCGGAGCGTGCCACGAGTCTCTTTGTCTTGCAGCGTCATCAGTCAGAACTGTACAGCGTTGCTGCCAGGATCCGGGGAGGAGATCCAGGGGCCCTGGTGGCCCCACTGACCCAAGCGCAAGCAGATGCGGGTGTTATACGTGGCGGATAGCCGAGGATATAAATCTGACACGTCTGACCCTCATCGGTTGCTTGCTCATCGGTTTCGGGCGCCCTCATCGCTACCATTTCGGGGGGCTCATCAGTACCTCATCGCCAGGGCTGCTCATGAATAAGTCTTCGCGGGTTTTTTTGGGGGGTGGCTCATCGGTCCCATCGGTTTTCTGGCTGCGCTGGGGTGTGCCGAACTCATCGGTCCCGCATCGGTCTGTTTTTGGGCCTCATCGCTGCCTCATCGTTCGGGCTCCTTGAACAAGTCTTCGTGGCCTGGCTTTTTTTGGGGCCTCATCCGTCCCTCATCGGTTTTTCGCTTGGTGCCCCCGAAGACAGTCCGTCGCATGGAACACCTGCCTCTACCCCCGCGCAAACGTCGGGCAAGACGGTCTCTCACTGTTACTGAAACTGACATATTGCCGAAGAATATTTTCATCCGTCCGGACACGGTGTTGCTCATGTTGTTTTGGCGTGCTGGATAAGTGGTGTTACGCAATCATCTCTAAGTACCTGCTTAAGCAAAGCAAGATTGGCGTGCGGACGGTGCCACCTTGGTCGGCTCTGTAGCCCAGATCGGCACGCAGTGTATCCAAGGGTGTTAAGGGCCGGCGCCTTAGTCCGCTTTTTTGGCAACAAGGGCGCTTTCGCGCTGCGTGCGAGTTGCCGACTCGCCTCTAGCACTGAGCCCAACTTCTAATTGTCGTAGGGGCATGTAGAGTGGTGTCCAACGCGTTGACGTAACCCTGACCTGTGCTAGACTTGATGGGTGGTATGCAAGACGTGCAGAGAACGAAATCAACCAAGAGTTCAAGCCCCGTGACACCTGGACCTGTGTTGGCGTCGTCTTGCCAGTTGATGCATGACAACCAGGAAAACAATGGTACAGTGAACCATGGCGGCCAGTTGCTCGCCATTACCCAACTGTGATCCAGGGCCGGACATTCCCATTGTAAGGAGGGGCCCGCAGAAAGTGAAAGCCATGCATCATCCCTATTGTTGGCCGGTGTGTTTGCAGCTTCTTGGTCAAGATCGTTGGTGGACGGCCTGGGGGCCTGCTTTTTTGCCCACTCATCAGCGGACAAGTCAAGCAAAAATCGGTGAAAAAGGTGAAGTGCAGCATGCTGTGTAAGCTCTTCTTCGGATATCTCAGATAGCATGTCTTGCAGGAATTGAAAATCTCTAGTTGCTGCGGCTTTTGCTGAGACATCAGCGAAGGCGTTTCCAGCAGCTTCCCAGAGTGGGAAGCCCCAGAGCTCCTGAAGATTTTGGTGAGCTTTGGTCTTATGAAGACGCAATTTATGTGGGCTGGTTTGACGCAATTTATGTGGGCTGGTTTGACTCAGAAGGGTCCCGATGTCTGGGTTATAACAAGGCAACCCCTGTAGAGTGCGTGAGTGCTCTGTTTGTGCGAACGTGCTGTCAGTGTAGATGTCGGCGCTTTCATGTGGACACTGTTGCACGAATTGGGCTGCCGCCAGGATGGCGCATGTCTCTGCAGACTGTGAAAGACTGCGGTGCCTTGCCGGTGGTTCTCCACTGGTGTAGCAATCCTGGTATTTCTGCATCGTCCGCTGTCATATCAAGTACCGCTGCCCAGGCCGCAAGTTTGCCCCAGGAGGATTGTGGAAACCAACAACTACCATCTGTGAACAGACGTAGGCGTGGCAGCTGACATGCAAGTTCCTTGGCTGGTCCATTTATGACCTGGGGATATTTGCGCCTGCTGAGGAAGAGTCGCGGAACCTCAACATTTTGTGGGGCCACGGCGCAAGGGCCATGTGTCCAATGCGGATACAGCTCAATCGCAAGATTGATGTACTGGGATCATTGTTCCCACACATTGCTGTAGCTGGACAGTGGAGGATACGGTGTTCCTTTGTATCAAGGGAGCCACAGAGTGGGCAAGTGTCAGCAACATTGGAGTCCCATTTGTGCTTGGCAGCGCCGGACTGGAAACCACCTGCGATGTGCCGTGCTATGACAAAGGCCTCCGGTGGTGCCAAGCGCTTCAAGAGCTTGCCTGTGGCACGGGGATCAGGCAACAGTTCACGGTGGAGGCCATTCCTATGAGAAAACTTCTTGTGCAACCTTCACAGAAGACGCCGCAACTGGTGTCTGTGGCAGGTGAACAAGTCAAGGGAAACCAAGTCTGGGGCAGTGAGCGTCCCATTTTCATCCAGCTTTAACCCTGCGCGAGGTAATGCCAGTCGTAGTGCGCTGGCGGGTCCAACAGCTGTGCGGGACCGACCTTTGTGATTGTCCTCAAGAACCCCTAGAGCAGTATCAGGATCAACCCAAAGGGACCTCCTCAGTTGCTGGAGTTGTTGCTCGATGAGGTAGAGCTGGGGGTCTTGGACGCATTCCGTGACTGCCCCAAGCGCCAGCATAGGGGACATTGTTTTATGTTCACCAATGATGGCATAGGCAGCTGCACAACGAAGAGCGCTGAGCTCCGAACAGGAATGGCAGTGACCTTCTGCCCCGTAAAACGTGGCTGGCCAGACGGAAGTCTGGACCAGATGCGCTCGTTCAACGAGCCAGGCGTCGGATTGTAGTCTTGTGTTCCTTGTGCTTAAGTCTACCACGCGGGAGAACTGGAACGGTGCACCCAGCTCACATCTTGCTGATGCAACTGCTCCCGCATGTTCTGTGGGAAACATATTTTCCCTGTGGACCATGTGTAGGTTTTCCGCCAGTCCACTTGTAGGCTCAGTGCTTCAAGAAGCCGAGGACACCAGGGGTTGCTTGCTGGAAACTATCATTTCGGGTAGTACCCCTGCAAGTGGGAGGAAGCTGCCGGTGAAATTTTTGATGGTACAGGTGAAAAACTTCCTGGCACCCGCGTGCCAGGAAAGATTGACCTGCTGGCAGGGATTCAATTGGAGTGTTGAAATCACCCGCAATGATGGAGGGAACGCTAGAGGTACGCGCCCGTTCATATGCGGCGGCCAAAAGGCCTTGGTTGACTTCTGCGGAGTCATGTACACAGGTAGGCTTGCCATAGAGGGCAATGACATGGATAGTGAGGGCTCCAATTCTTACAAACGCTTCGGCAGGTTGAGAGCAACTCAGGGTCTGGGGGAGGCCGAGGCGAGAAGGAGGGCAGACATGTGGATATTATGGCGACTCCACAGGCAAGTCTCCGCATGGACTCTTGCTGTTGGCTTCGATGCTGATGGCTCGGCGCGGGATGTTCCCAATGAACCTTATGAGAAGATTTTCGGAGCTTACCAGAAACAATTTGTTGCGCGCGAAGCACAGCTGAGGTCTCCGACATAACAATGATGTTAGCGCCTAAAGACATGAGCTCTGGCTCCTTGTGCAGCACTGATGTAGGGTTCACAACTGCCAGAACAACAGAATCCTTATGTGACGTAGGAGGTGGTCCAGCCTGCTTTTGAGCTGGCTCAACTGGGTTAACGGTTGCTGTTGCGGACCAGGGTGCGATGCCTCGTCTGCCCAAAAGAGGATTATGGGACGCTTTGATGCAGGTGCAGATTGAGTAAGGAGAAAAAGTAACAGCAGGTGAAGTGTCAAGTCGTTGGGGTATCCGGGTGAAGAAAATACTCAATGGCAAAGTGACTGATACAAGCGGCTCAGGCGGGCAATGCAAGATGCCTGTACACTTACGCTGGAGGTAGCGCATGTTGCACCAGCGGGGCCTGAGGTTGGCGTGATCACCGCTATTGCACCTAGCAGAAGGCATCTGCTGGGCAGCGGTGTGTGTGTCATTAGCTGGGGCCATAGAGGCCCCTTCTTGCAAGAGGGCACTGGCGAAGTACCAATTAGAGATTGTAGGCGAGGGAACTGCCAAGATGCATGGCGCTCGATGTCTCTGTGGCTGGCGGCACCTGCGCAATAGAGGCCACGATCCGCCAGAGGTGGCCAGGACTACTTTACACGTGTTACACCGTTGCCGCCAAGTGTGCGCAGGGCATAGGGTCAAAAGGAGGTCTAAACCCCTAAGGGAGAAGGCAGAACCCATGGGAGCCAATTTGCAACACTTACAGTTACAGTCAAGGCAATGAGGCCCCGCACGGGGAATGCACGTCGGGTACGGGTGGAGGACTAGACCCCTACGGGTTGGGGAGAAGCCAAGATGCAAAACCATGCAGCATTGACACTTACGATCAGTCTGAAGGGACTTTCCTTGATGGCCACAGTAGAACCCGTGTCTTTCAAACGATCCGAAGAAACGCTCAAGGCAATAGCAGATAAGGAAATTTCCCTTGTTCAGGCCGGTGGTGCTCGGCGAAATGAATGCGCAACAGGCTTGATGGCGAAGTGTTGAACATTCATGTCTCTCAGGTATGTGTTGAGCACACATGTATAGGAGTGTCAGTGCACAGAAGTTTCCCTTGCAGGAACTACAAGTTTGCATGTTGCCCACGGAGGCTCAAGACCCTCGAATGCTCAGAGGAAAAAGTAGTGTGAGTGCTAGCGCAGTTTTCCCAGGTAGTTTTGTTTGTTTTTCAACATGGCAGCGGAGCTCAATGACCAGGAATTTGGGTCAAGCTCTGAAAGCAGATGGACTGCACAGTTCACAGGAATTGTCCCTGGAATGATGCAGCAGAAATTCGAAAAGTTTGACACGAGTGTGTTGGCTTTGATGTTCATGGTCGTGATCCTGGCGCTTGTTTTCTGGATGTTGAGGATAGCAGGAAGACTGGTTCTGGAGCTCTCCCAGGAAGAATACTACCAGGAAGTGGTAGAGGAAGAAAACCCGGCTCCCCCAGTTTTTGTGGCGCCTGCAGCAGGAAGGAAGTTTCATGCTTACCAGCGCTGGAGAGTCAGGAATGCCGGAACTACCAGACAAGTGGATCCGTGCTTTATTTGCTGCCCAGAAAATCTTCTGGCGTGTGAGAGAAGGAAAACTACACATCGCAGGATGTTTGTGACTGTTCCAGGAAAGTTTCTCTGGATCAAGTTGTGGGCTACAGTGGCTTTGTTGCCCATGTAGGCAGCACTTCTCTGGAACCTACAGGATTGAGCAGTTGATTGCACCTGACTTGTTTGTGATATCCCAGGAACAAGTATGTCAAACCCTTACAGATGGTAACCCTGTGAGGATGAGCCAGGAGTCCTCTGGAGATGCTTCACCCTCTGGAGATGAATCAGATGTTACAGACTTGATGTCTGTCCATGTTTTCAGGAAGCCCAATGCAAGAAAGGTATATCTGCGCAATATGGNNAGAGTACCAGGACATTCTCAGGTATGTTCTGATGATCTTTGCCAGTGTTGACAAGTTTGTTGGAGAACATGTTTGCCTTGCGCGAGGTGATCTCAGGATTGAGCCTTGGGCCCGCAGAATATGATCTACATCACAGGAATCGAGGCTACGGACCTGTCGTGACAGTAATTCAAGAAAACAGTTTTAGTGCAAGCTTGTGTATTTTCGCCC
>CAJNIZ010015557.1:121403-146285 GCA_905231905.1 Symbiodinium pilosum
TTCCCTTGCAGGAACTACAAGTTTGCATGTTGCCCATGGAGGCTCAAGACCCTCGAATGCTCAGAGGAAAAAGTACTGTGAGTGCTAGCGCAGTTTTCCCAGGTAGTTTTGTTGGTTTTTCAACACGAAACGGAAAAACCACTCTGTCCAACTTGACAAAGCCCCTGCAAGTTGACAGGACAATGCGCTGGAGGACAGTGCATTCCCACACCCACTGGTCTTTTGCTCAGCATGCTGTTGAACTTAACTATCGTGGCTGGCTTCCTTACGCGGTTTCTTGTCTGCAGTGGACCTCAACAGGAGAAGCTTGAGTTCCTCGATTGACCCATGCAACTGTTGCTCCTGTTGTTGCTGTGCCACTCGGAGAGATTCGATGCTCGTTTGAACTTGTGAGGTCATGGAAGTGTGCAGGTTCTGTCTCTTTTTTTTTGCACGGAGGGAGCGGAATTCATGGCTAACAAGTTGCTTTTCGGCTTCCCTGTCCTTCACGGATTGGAGGTGCTGAGCCTGCAGCGTAGCCAGGCCTTTCTCCGGCTTGGATGCGTGCGTTGTTGGCTGAATCTTGTTCAGAGCTGGAGGCAGTGGAGACTGTCTCAGGACGGCCCTTGTGAGTGCGGTACTGGCTCCATGGATCGGCCACATCCCAGGGGTCTGCTGAGTCATCAAGTGCATGTGCAGATGCACCGTGTCCAATGACAACGGGTGTTTGTTGCGTACGCCCAGGCAGCCTAGTCAGCAGGACGGGGTCCCGTTCAAGCACGGGCGTTCGGTGGGAGGGGGAGTCGGGGAGCCAAGGAGCCAATGAGCTGGCCCTAAGGACCTCAGCGCCCGAACTTGCCATTTAAGGGCAGCAGCCCAACTTGCAATACCCTCTGCAGTAGCACCGATGTGGACTGGTCCGAGTTTGTACAATTCTTTGACCTCAGTGTCAATCGGAACAGTTCTGTAAAGTTTGCAGTGGGCGTATTTGTTCTTACTTCTCACAAGGCCATGCTGTGAGGGCAAGAGGGCGGCTTGTCGTTCAGCCTCATGGACGTTGACAACCAAACGATGCGCCGCCCATTGAGAGGGCGGTCTTCATGGTTTCTGGGCACCATGTAAACGTGATTGAGTCCGGACTTTTGGAGGAGAACTGGGAGCAACGAGGAAGGGACCTTTCCACGGAACAAGAAGCTATCGCAGAGGTGTGGAGCACTGGGCTTGCCACCTGCAACGGTATGATCGGCCCCATGGACTTGCAATGGCTTTGGTGATGCCGTCGGAAGCAAATGCAGCCTGGACCGCACGCACTGGTCCTTGCGCGATGTCCTCCCATTTTTTGTTTTCTGGCACATCATCCTTCTGCATCTCAAAGCTGCAAACAACGGTTGTGCTGTGAAAGTTGGTCTTATCGGTGTACTCCCGACTTGACGGTGACAGCGCGCTAGCAAGTGTTTGGAGCCCGTGGCTCGGCAAAACGCTGGGGCCATCGCAGGACCCGAAAATGTAGATGGGTCCGGGCAAGTGTGCCCTAGGAACACCACGCGCAAGGCGTCACTATGTATCCCCTCCCACAGAGCAAGGTTATTTCCAGAGGAATCCTGTACATCCGTGAAATAAATGCCTGTGGCATGCAGCTCAACCTTTTCCATGGGTCCAGTCGAAAGGCACTTGCCTGAGGGGATGGCTGTGCATGGACTTGCTTCTTCCTAATGGCTCGCTGTATACGTTTTGCTGCACGCTCAGTCCTATTCGCGCTCTGGCCATTGCGAGGAGTGAACCTGTGCCAATTGTTGAATTGCATTCCATGCAACCTTAGAGTCGCCGGACTGATGCGCGTGGATGCAGGCCTTTGCTCCTGCAGCTTGCGCAAGTGCAGTTGCTGATTGAGAAGCTTTATCCGAGGGCACGCCTTTTTCAAGGCATGCAGCGGCCAAGCGGGCAATGGCAAGTTGGATGTTCTCATCTTTGACTCCGCCCCCTCGTGTGTCGAGCGCGAGTGTAATTCGAACTCAGCCGGCCTTCCAAAATAGTTGCTTCCCTTTCAGCGCAAAGATTGGTTCATTGAAAGGCAATGGGAAGGGACCACTGAAGATCCTTGTGTAGGGCCACGTTCCAGTTTCCTGGCTCACCTGATGCCAACACTCCTCAAGCTTGGGGGCGTGATTGCCGGGAACAGTTCTGGGAAGCCATTCTTGTTGTTGAGTTCGAGAAGGCTTCTCAGAAACTTTTGCTCACGGAGTGTATTTTTTGCTGAAGTGGTGCATTCCCCTTTGTGATCCGTGGATGGAATGCCTTAAACAAGGCACTGAGAGGGCACAACTGTGATGGTGCAAGCGGTCCTGGGCCAAATCAAGCCCGGCAAAACAGACAACTGGTATGCAGTCCGCGCAGGGATTACATCAGGCGACAAGGGAGCTGAAGTTACAGCTGAAGCGAAAGCTTTTCTTGGGTTAGGGTGCAAATGTCCTGGCCAACACGGGATTGCGGGTGGGGTTGCAGTGCACTTGTCACGTCCGCCTAGAACCTCGGTCATGACCGCAAGCCTTTCATCCTGGTGCCTGTGCTGCGAAGAGAATCAAGCGAAAGGGCTTAGGGTGCCAAAGGTAGGAGGGGTGCAGGCATTTCCTCCACCGCGTAATTGAGGCGTGACGGTGAGAACAATGCTTCCATGTTTTCTAAAGAACCCCTGGTCTGGGATATCCCAATCAACAGGCAAAGGGAAAGGACCTGAGAAGACTCTGGCATTTGGCCAACAGTCAGCGGCAGTGCTGGCGTGATACCACCAAGCTTCAATTTCGTAACATTTGTCGCAATGTCCCCTCGAGAGATTATGCGGGCATCAATTTGCCAGGTCACTGGAATGCACCGTGAGTGTTCTTCTTGGCATCGCTGATCGGCCTGTCCTAGGAAAAAGATTTCCCTCAGCCACCGCTTTAGGTCAGGTCGGCGCAACCTAAGCATGGTGACTGCAGGTTCCAACGAGAGGCTGAACTCACGGCCTGATACCGGTGGAAATGGGCCAAAGTGCGTCTGCCAACCCAGGTTTGGTAAAACGTGCAAAGGCCACTGTGCCCACCAATCAGCTGCATAGTCTTCCGGTACCAGAAACAGGAGGCCTGTCTCTGTTTCACAGGAGGTGATTGCCTGAAGCTGCGTGGGAGTGGGGCATGGCATGGGGAAAAGTATGTCATCAGACAACGGGGTGACCAGTATCAAGGCTGGCGTATGCTCAACTGCTTGCACTTTGCGGCCATGGAAGTCAAGGCATTGAACAGCGTGCGGGCCCTGATCATTTGCCCATCTAAAAATCCAACGAAGCTGTGCGAAGACATCCGGAGTTGTCCTGTCAAAGCAAACAGCACCTTGCGGTGTTAGCGCAGCAATTGCACGGGATATGGGATTTGGGAGATCCAGGCAAGTGGGCAACCGCAAGGTAGGAGGCTCTCGAATGGTCACTGTGTACCCGTGAAGGCCGATCAAGGTTTAACTTCGGGACGGACTGTTCCCACGTAAACCCGAAAGCCTCAAGTGCCTCCTGGGGATTCAGGTGCTCCGAGAAAAAGACTTCCAGGATGTCATGATCTGTAGTGTTTTTCTGCCCGAAGATCAACTCTGTCAAGATTGGACGGGATCGAATCAAACCCAGCTCAATCTCCCTACGAAGTGCATTACGGGCAAGCAGGGGTCCCATGGTCTGAATCCCAACAAGCATCCACACTTAATCCGGAGCTTGTGTGCCACATGGACAAGTTGAGCAGGATCCGGCCTGTGTATACCCTGGTAGCCTTGGAGGCTATGTGCAAGCGTGGGGAACCCCTATTGAATTTCCTAGGATCCTCATAGTGGTTCGATCAGGCAGAGGGGGCAGGATGTGTCCAACTACCCCGTGGCATGTAGCGATTTCCGTGCCGAGTAGAAACGTAACCCTTTCGGAGTTTCCAAAATGCCTCCCAGTAGTCCTTTAGATTCAAGAAGATGCTCTGAGAGCTGGTGTCCTAGAGAGTTACTTACCAACCGCAGTGAGGACAGGATAGGATTCCCCAGCAATACCTAGGAGCCGGTCACCCAGTACGTGAAAGTAGCTACCTTTCCTTTTCAGACTTTGGTGGCTGCCCATCTGATCACGCCATGGAAGCCTGGTTTACAGATTCCACGGAACATATTTACTTGGGCAATGCTAGTGAGCTGTCGTTCAATGTTGATCTTGATGAGATGCATGATGAGCTGTCTATAGGTCACATGGTTAGAGAGATGGTATATGATGCGTCGATTGCTCGGAAGCGTGCCGTAGAAGTTTCTGAGCGAAAGCTTGACTAAGAGGGTAAGGAAAATGTTCCGTGTTGCTAAAAGGGCTGAGTGGTCACAATGGGTAATAATGACGTAGTGGACTTGATTAGACGATATGGTATAGACCCCAGAAGAATAATCGCGTGTCGTTGGGTATTTACATGGAAACAAGTTCGGGAGAAATACACAGGGGTCCGCAGGGAGCTAAAGCTAAAGCAGGGTTGGTTATCCTCTCAAGATAAGGGCAGCGTGCAATCTTCACTGTTGCAGGCCATTTCCAGTATCGCGTGTTCGCCCTTGACGCTAAAACAGCCTTCTTAGCGGGGGACCAAACTTCCCGAACGAAGCCCATCTACACTGAGTTGCCGAGGGATCTGGTTCAAGGACTTGGTTATGGGGACGATATTATAGCCCGTATAAAGAAGTACCGTACGGTTTAAGCGAGGCCCCCTTGGCCTGGTTCCGTAGGCTAACGTCCGAGTTGGAAAAGTGCAGTTTGATCAGGTACCCTCAGACCGCTGTGTATATGTGCTTCGTAGGGGAGGTCGTGTCCTAGGAATAGTGGGTGCTCATGTAGGTGACCTTTTGGTAGCCGGGTGTTCGCGTAGTGTTGATCCCAGTTTTGAAGATGCTATGAGTAAGCTAGTGGCGCAACTACCGTTTGGAGAGCGAAAGTACGCTGACACAGCCCCTATTCTTTATACTGGTCTCAACGTTAGGCAACATCCTCATACCAGAGCCATCATAATCGATCAGGCCTAGTAGTAGGAGAAGCTTAAGGAGGTTCCCACTAGAAAACTCCCTGACGGACCGTTGGACAAAGACGGACAAACAAAGTTTTGGTCACAACTAGGTGCGTTGCTTTGGGTTGCTGTTAACACACGTCCAGACATTGCATTTGATGTTTTGCACTTTGCATCGTTTGGTTCTCGTCCCGAGAAGCATCACTTAGCGTCCCTCAGTAAGATTGTTCGTACCTCGCAAGCTAGAGATTTCAGCATTACGTTCTCCAAGGTTCTAGATAATTGGGAGGACCTCACTCTTGTTGTGTTTACCGATGCCGGCCATACGTCTCGTCCTTCAGGGCATTCTCAATCAGGAACGTTGGCCTATTGGGCACCTCAAGAGGTTTTAGAAGGACAAAAGGTTCGTGCAGTCCTAGCAGATTGTTCCAGTTGTGAGATCGAGAGAGCGGTTTGGTCTAGCTATGCATCAGCTGCTACTATTTCCACAGATTCGTCTGTCAACCTGTTGCTGTTGTACGCGCAAGTGCTCTACGGACTCAAGGCGGAAGAAGTCAAACAGAAGCTAGTTACCGGGAAGGTTGTCAGGGCTCTCGTCGCTGATAATAAGGGCTTGTATGATTCTATTCAGACGGAGAAGCCTTCTACCCGTCAAGGGGTTAAAATGCAATCACGTGTGTACCAGATCCTTTGCGATGTAGTAGTCGAGTATGGGTTTAAGACCTTCTGGGTAAATGGGACCCATATATTGGCCGATGGGCTTACAAAGCTTAGTTCTTCTGGTGCGCAGGTGGAGGCAATCCGTAAGGCCCTAGATGACAACCTGATACTGCACACTTTTTGGCCGCAAGGAACACATGAACTAAGAAAGCTCTAGCCCGTAGAACGCGCAAACCAAGACCTACAGTCGTCAGTAGATGTTTAGGTAGGTAAGTGCCACCTTTTGGTTCTGTGCCCAGGGTTTGCAGTGCTCAGCGGTTTTGTGCCTTAGGCATGGCCGGTGCGTCATGAGAAGAGTATGCGCTGCGCTGCTTTTGAACCCTGATGAATGGTCATCTTTCACCCGCTGAGCTGACAGCGGGGGTGCGAGTATGACAGGCGATCTTGCTGACCGTTGTTGAGATGTCAGCAGGGAGCGGTGAATGTGACCATGTCCCGCCACCATTTGTGGCTGAAGGCACGTGCTTGTGAGCAGGAGAAGGCTCGTACAAAAGGTTCGCCTTACCAGCTTGAGCAAACATGCAATGTATCATTGAACTGCGCTATCAGTACATCATCCATTGAGGTAGCACACCCTGCAGGTGCATTCATCAGCATGAGCTTGCTGATTCAGGGGATAAGTTAGCTGCTGTCAACACCGTTCCAGAGTCAAGCGGCCACAAAGACTTGGGAAAACGATTTCCTGTTGGGATGTGTCCAGGCTTTTCAACTCGGATGATGTCGCCAAGGCTTCTCATGCGAGGTCAGGATGGGCTTTGCTGCGACGCTTCGCCACTTGTTGCCCGCCCCTTGATGAAGCTGGTGGCGTAGCAGACCACTCGGTCCACGGCTTCGCCTTCCAGAGCAGAGGCTGACAGAAAGGCACAGCCTCCAGCCTCCGCTTGTGCTTCGACACGCTTGATTCAGCTTGTGGAGAGTAGCTTCGACTGCGAAAAGCTGTTAAGCTGCCAAGCTGCATTCGTTGGCTGGCTTCTGTGAAAATGCATCAATCTGCGGGGAACCATGTCTTTCATGAATCGAAGTGAACATTGTTGAGAACCGCTGACTAACGAGTTTGGAAAAACTTACCGCCCTTCAACCCTTGGTGTGGGAAGTTGTCCCCGAAGATCCAAACTTGGAGACGAGAAGTCAATTAACACAGTAGTAGCATACTTTCAAAAGAGGAATGAAAACATCTTGACACGTAGGGGAAAATTATTTTCCCCCGCAGAAACTCAAGTACTAAACAATTGGGGGAGCAATACTTTATTGCAATTGTGCAGCACCCCCAAGGAGTGAAAACATCCTGACACGTAGGGGAAAACTATTTTCCCCCGCAGAAACTTAAGTACTAAACAATTGGGGGAACAATATTTTACTTCAATTGTGCAGTACTTGCGATTCATCGTCCATGTGTCACATGGCATCGGAAGAATGAGAAGCGCTGAATTCTTTTGCCACACCTTTCGAGGGCCTTCGCATGGAATGGTCGTGGGCGAAGCTGCGCAAATCTCCCACCTTGCCCAGTGCTCACTCAATAATCGAAATGGTTGGTGCCCTAGGCCGTGAGGCAGAGATCTGCGGGTCTGCGGGTGTGAAGTGCCGACGCTGCGGGAGGATGTCAAACTGCTGCCCAGTTAGTTTTTTAAAAACGAAACCCTCACGTTCTCTGTACATCTTGAAGGGCTGCCGGCCGCTCGAGCTTCAATCATGCACTTCAGGGCGAGTAGGGTGAAGACAAGCTATGGATGTTAGAGTCTACAGACCAGTCTCATTAAACAAGCATACCGAGGCAGGACAATCCATAGGAGGGGGAGGAGGCAGGGGTTTTTCAAAAGGTTTTGAGCAATCCCCAAATACTCAAGGTATTGCTTTGATTGTTTGTGAATCTGTGAATAAACAACATTGTGTTTCAGTCTGCAAGATGCATGGAACACTTGTCCTTGCGGACCTGTGAAACAAGCAAGATAAGCAAGCTGCAAAGGTGCCATCTTTGTTCTTGGGAATGCAGTAGCCTTAGCCGCCTTAGCCAGCAATGAAGAGAATAACTTCATGAGACCGGTGCTGAGGCAGGGCTTTTGCCTGGACGACTTGCGGCGCATTGTGTTGGGTGCGGTTCTTGCGTGCACAAGAATTGCGCACAAACGTCACAAGAGCTTCAGAAATGCAGGGGTCTTGACTGAGGTATGGTGCCGTCTGCAAAGCCGCTGCCTTTCTGGCATGTCATAGTTTGCTCAGTTTGCTCCCACTCGTTTGCTGTGGAAGCACGGCAGGCTCTCCCTGGAGTTTGATGAGGGCTTTCTGCCAGTGAGCCTCACAGAGCCTGTGTCAAAATGTGTCGTTAACTGTTTTTCTGAACCGAGAGAAGGTCCGGCTTGGCAGCGACCAGGCCAGAGCCACACGCGCTGTGATGCGCTTTGTTTCGCCCTTTGCTTGTCCCAGCCGACTCCAACCCGGTAGGTCCTTCATGGTGTCATGGGTGTGCTTTGCCATGGCCGCGATGCAGCCAGCTGAGGATTCAAGTCATCACGGTACTGTTGCAAACCGCAGTCCAGAGGTTGAAATTGTGCAGCAGCCTGACTGGTCATGAGCTCCAGCCTTACCTTAGCTGACAAAGAGAGAGGGCGAAAAAAAGGCAAGCTTTGCGAGTAGTTTTCGACGACAAGGTGCCAGATGGTGGCCAGACCCGCCCGGCGGATGCCCTGGTGGATGCGTGGTAGACGCATGGCCAACGTGTCACACCCGACGGGAAACCATTCCAACCCTGCCGACAGCTGACCCTTTGTGGCCGTTGCCTCGCGAAAGCAGCCTGTAGCGGCGTAGCGGAATTGTAGCGATGGGATTTCAATGCGATCTTACCATGGCCAAGCAGTTGTGGTGATCAGAGTAAGATAGCCCAGAAGTTAGGAAAGGAGCTTATGAGCAGTAGATCCCTCCCAGAGTAATTACTGAGTTGACCGCCCATCCCCGAACCATCCTCTGAGGCAACAAAAAGCAACTACGTTCCAGAGCTTTTTTGTCTTCGTGGCTACAGAGCTCTATATATTGGCATGCCTGCTAGTCTCTGCTGAGAATCACCCTTATCCTCATTTTGCAATTTCCTCCCACAAAAGAAATCACCAGCATTATTGCAAACCGCTTCTCAAATAGAAGCCTGGAATCATGCTGGCCGCTCGCGCCATTAGCAGGTGCGTGTACGCTCGTAGTGTCGTAGTGGGGCGTCCAAAGAGCTTCGTGGCACCAGCTGTCAACAAGCTTTGACAGCCATAGGCCCGAAAGGTCAGCTTCTTGCATTCACTCTTGATTTTTTCCCGGCTCAAGCGTGTGGCTTCCATTGCCACCAGCTGCCGGAGCCTATGAGTTTGAGGGAGGTGCTGTGGTGTACCAGCGGTCTGCCTTTGAGGTGACCCGCAGAATGTAGGCAGAGCCGCAGACGCCCCCCGGGGGAAGATGTTGAAGTTCCTGGCGCTCCTCATCCAGGCCTCAGAGTTCATGAACTTTCCTACTTCAGCTGCGGCTGCGAGCTGAAGAGACCCGAAATGACGCGAAGCACAGGGGAGGGCTTGGAGCCTTGCAGGCGTCCACAGGCACTTCACCACTACAACTTGAAGTGGCTGAAGATGGCTGCCAGTTTCGTAAGGTGGCAGGGTCCACGTGCAGCGCATGTTCTAGTGCACCCCTTTGCAGGTTTTTTTGAAGTCTTCGGCGCATGTCCTGCCAGCATGATTTTGAAGCTTTTTTTGCGAAGTAGGTCAAACAATGCGCTCAATTCAGTATAGGCAGTCTCGCTGTTGTCCATCGACCGCCATGATCCACTGGAGGGCTGGGCAGGAACCTTGCTTGCTCTGCTTGCTCGTCCTGCTTGTTGCTCTACAGCTTCTCTTGATGTCAGCTGAGTTGACCTTGGACGGTCACCCCTGCAAGCCTTCGTTGCGTACCTGAGACCTGATGCCAGATAAGCTTCTTCAAATTCTTGCCGCTGCTAGCCGCTAGGTCAAGGCTTCACTGGCATCCCAGCGTTGCACTTCCAACGGTGAGCTATCCACCTATCCCACCATTGGAGGCGCTTGATGAAGAGCTTCATCATGAAGCATGCGTGATGTCATGCATTTACACAGCCAGGTCTCCACACTCGCAAGAGTTGCCGATGCGAAGGCTCAGAAGGAAGCTCAGAAGAAGAATCTTGCTTCCCACCAGCATATGAGCTTCTTGTCAGGACTACCTCCGCTCGTTCCCGGGCCTCTCTGATGTCACCGCTCAAGAGATCCATGAGGCAGATGCTTGATCCGGGTTCTTTCACATGCTAGCGTGCTCCATCTGGTCGGTGGCATTGTGAGGCGCTGCATGGCAAGGTTCGGCAAATGATGTTCAGTGTGGTGTACGTCCAGATAGGAACACGGATATCTTGCAATCTAGCTGTGAGCTGTCCAGTCACCTTCGCCTTCACCGGTGCCCTCGTCTTCCTCGTCCTGGCCTGCGCGTCAAAATTCTGCTGATGCAGCTGCAGCGAGAGCAAGCGCAGCAAGCGCTGACAATGTTCCGTCGAAAGCACAGCTGCCGCAGCAGCTGCAGCAGCCTGCACGATGCTTAGTCTGCCGTACTGGACAAGAGCCAAAGTGGCACAGGATTCCAGGCAAGGGCTCTACCTTGGCAGTCAAAGTCAAGCTCTATGCAAGCGACACATTGAATTCGACACATAGCGACACGGAAATCGGCCCAGGCCCCAGGTCCTGCTCCGGACCGCGGAACGGTGTTGCCAACGCCGACTGCCTGACACCCAGCCGGCCCAGCCTCAAAGAGGCTTTTGCATTTGTCACGTCAGCTTCGCATAATCCTAGATGTGATGCCATCTCTCGCCAGTTGATGTCTCTAAATTACTGATATCTGGCCAAAACACAACAGGAATGTGCCCAGAACTTCTGTGTGCCTTGAGTGCGGAGGGTGTCAACAAAATCTGAACCATCTCGAATTTTCACTGCATTGAGCATGGCCAGATGTGGCGAGAGTTGCAAAAGCTAAGTTTCCTCCAGGCTGATTGTTATTGCATGGAATCCGGCATGGAAGGCATTGACAGCCTTGCGAAGAAAGTTCTGCGTGAACGTCACTTGGAGGGCCCTCTCGAGACTAACGTCAATCCAGAGTTGCTGACAACGTGTCCGGAAGCAACGTGTGTACCAAGTTCTTCGAGCATTTTAGGGCAACACAGCCCGTTGATTTCCAGGATGTTTTAGCCAGTTGTAAGGGGGCAGAGAGTCGCTGTAAATTGTAGATAATTGTAGCTCACAGGTCTTGTTGCAGTTGGGCTTGGTTCAGGCAAAACTTCGTCACCTGGATGTCAAGGTTGACGAGATTGCGAACAGGCTTAAGGAGGCTGGTGGGCAAGAGCGGTGGTCACGAGGTCGGCACCACCTCATGCCTTCGCCTTTCACAGGCCTTGCATCCTGAGCGCCAGAAGCCAGTGGGGGGTGAGGCAGGAGCATGCTGATGGCGGATGGTATCATTGGCTGCCCGTAGAGCGAGTCGGGAACAGTACACATACTTGTGTTAGCAGCGCATGTCGGGAACATGCGAGCCGGTGCTTTATACAACTTAGGTGAATATTCTTGTTCCCCGCTTCTCACCTTGCCGTAAGATGAATGGAGTGACAGAGGGAAATCAGGTAGAGACATATGTCAAAACCACCCCCTTTTTCACCTTGCGATAAGATAGATGGAGACAGAGTGAAAGCCGGGTAGAGACATACGTTAAAACCACCCCCCTGCTCACTTTGCCATAAGATGAATGGAGTGACAGAGGGAAAGCCACGTAGAGACATACGTTAAAACCACCCTCCTTTTCACCTTGCCATAACACTCCCTTTTTCACCTTGCGCAAAAATCAGTGGAGTGACAAGGGCAAGGCCAGGTAGAGACATATGTTAAAACACCCCTCCCCTTCTCACTTTGCCATAAGATGAATGACAAAGGCAAAGCCAGGTGGAGACATATGTTAAAACCGCCCCCTTCTCACCTTGCCAGAAGATGACTGACAAAGGCAAAGCCAGGTAGAGACATATGTTAAAATCACCCCCCCCTCTTCACCTTGCGATAAGATGAATGGAGTGACAGAGGGAAAGCCAGGTAGAGACATATGTCAAAACCACCCCCTTTTTCACCTTGCCATAAGATGAATGGAGTGACTGAGGGAAAGCCAGGTAGAGACATACGTTAAAACCACCCCCCTTTCCACCTTGCCATAAGATGAATGGAGTGACAAAGGCAAAGCCAGGTAGGGACATGTGTTAAAGTCACAGTTTTTTTCACCCTGCCATAAGATAAATGGAGACAGAGGGAAAGCCAGGTAGAGACTTATGTTAAAACCACTCCTCTTTGCACCCTGCGATAAGATGAATGCGATAAGATGAATGGAGTGACAGAGGCAAAGCCAGGTAGAGACATATGTTAAAATTTCCCAAATCCGCGCATAGACGTGTGTGGTCGCGCCGAAAGAACAGGGGCGGCGTTGGGGCACGTCACGGGGTCATCACGAGAGGCGTTCTCAAACACGCAAGCGTGCGAGCGGGCGATCGAGAGAGAAGAAAAAGACATGGCGCGTGGCTGGAGCCATGGAACCGGAACGACGGGGCGCGGACTACGCAAACCCATTTCCAGCGTACATGCTTGCGTTAGTTCAAAAATGCTGGAGAATGGATTGCGCTCGCGCTACAGACCCCGTACATACTCATCCAACAAAAAGCCCATCTACAAGACGACACTGTATACCCAAGTCTACGTCCCAGAAAAAGAACTTAGACTTGGATTGTGAAGTTGGGTCTACAGTCCAAGACACAAGTAACCCTGAACCTCACACGCTCTTAATGATTAACACACCCCTGCCATCACCCCCTCTCCGTTCCTGACTCAGCCCCCCCCCCCTCCCCCCGTGTTCAACACGCACCTGCCCCGTTCCCAACTCGACACGCCCTCCGGCTGTTCCCAACACACCCTTCCGTTGCTCCCGACACGTGTAACCGACTCGCCCTTCGTCCCCTGTACGATGCATGGATGTGCTTTAGGCGCAGATGCGTGAGATCAACGACAAGGTGGATGATCTTGTCAAGAAGCTGAGCGAGAAAGAGGACTGAAAGCGGCCAGCAGCGCCTTTGCAGATAGTCAAAGTGCCAATGCCAGGATACCTCTGCACCGGTGCAGGTGCCAAGTGCTGCTGAGGCAAGTTCAAGAATTCTCTTAGACGATTACGTTCCATGTCGCAGAAGAATGCTGTGTGTTCCAAAATCTATGCATGCCTCCGTGAAAGACACAGACGTAGGAAATGTGCAGCATGTACACAATGGGATTAGGCCCAAGCTTCGAACACGCAAAGAGCCCACGGTGTCACTTAGAGGGCCCTCTCGAGACTAACGTCAATCCAGAGTTGCTGACAACGTGTCCGGAAGCAACATGTGTACCAAGTTCTTCGAGCATTTTTGGGCAACACAGCCCGTTGATTTCCAGGATGTTTTAGCCAGTTGTAAGGGGGCAGAGAGTCGCTGTAAATTGTAGATAATTGTAGCTCACAGGTCTTGTTGCAGTTGGGCTTGGTTCAGGCAAAACTTCGTCACCTGGATGTCAAGGTTGACGAGATTGCGAACAGGCTTAAGGAGGCTGGTGGGCAAGAGCGGTGGTCATGAGGTCGGCACCACCTCATGCCTTCGCCTTTCACAGGCCTTGCATCCTGAGCGCCAGAAGCCAGTGGAGGGTGAGGCAGGAGCATGCTGATGGCGGACGGTATCATTGGCTGCCCGTACGATGCATGGATGTGCTTTAGGTGCAGATGCGTGAGATCAACGACAAGGTGGATGATCTTGTTAAGAAGCTGAGCGAGAAAGAGGACTGAAAGCGGTCAGCAGCGCCTTTGCAGATAGTCAAAGTGCCAATGCCAGGATACCCCCGCACCGGTGCAGGTGCCAAGTGCTGCTGAGGCATAACAGCGAAGATGTCCCGCCAGCCTATGTTCTCGCTGCAGCTGTTTGGCTGAGGCCATGATTCGGCACCTCAACGCCAGAGTTGACGGCCTCTCAGACAGGCTCAAAGAGGTACGGTGGGATCAAAGAACGATTGTTTCAGCGTATGTTCTGGTCGAGCCAGGTGGAGGCTAGCAGCCTCAGGTCGAAGCTCGAGACTAAAGCCAATAGCTCAGGTTGGTGGTTACTGACTTGCAACAGGTTTGAGTGTGCCATTCAATGAGATGCCAATGCCTTCGCCCTCACAAAAGCCTGCTGCTACCTCGCCTTTGACGTCAGCGGCGCTGGCGCCGGCGGCCGTGGCTGCACCCGTGACCACCACGATGCCTGCAGCGACTCAAGAGACACGCAGCACTTTGAGTTTTGGGTTTCGCCTGGGACGTGTGAGGTCCGAGTGGCCTCAGTTTCCTCTCCTCGCAGCACTCGCAGCAGTGGCAGCACGCAGGGCACACAGGTGCGGTACTTTTAGGTCAGGTTTGTCTTCAGATTGTGTAGATTTCTCGGGGAGCAAGCTTCTGGGCAAAGATGATCAAGTAGACTCCTTTCACTCCTGCCCGGCCGCAACACGTTCATTTCATCCTTTAGGTGGTCATCAACACTGACACCAACACAGTGCAGATGGGCAAACAGGCCAGGACCTTAGGACAAGCATGCGCTCAAGTTTTTGGTCGGTGGTTGCAGACTGGAAGCTGTTGCCAGGGCTTCCAACCCTCCGCACAACCAGTACCGCAGCAAGCGCAGCAGCGGGAAGTGCAACAACCAGCGGAAGAGGGCCAGGCCACGCAGCTGCAGTATGCTGCAGTTGTGGGAAGCTCTCTTCACCGCGATTTTGCGGGTTTCAAGGTCTTTGGTTTTGAATGGCTTGCAAGGCTAAGCAGTTCTCTTTGGTCATTTTCTGGCAACCGACTACCATGCAGATTTGCTGTCTTTGCTTGTCGTTTTGGTTCCAATCGAGCCCCCCTTCCATGGTTACAACACTGGCCCGGCATGAAGCCCTGGTAAAACCTCGGACCCTGGCAAGGCCTAAGGACTAATCCCTCTACATCGGGCGGGATCTCCGGTGTAAATGCCAGCAGTACATGGCCGGACTCAAAGAATAGCACAGCCTCTTTGAGAATCGAGTCTTGTCAGTACAGACACCGCGCATCTCTGACCTCTCACATCTCCAGCAAGCACCATGAAGCGCCATGAAGTGTCTGGCGTTTCGGGATTTTTTTGACACATGCGGGATGTGGATGCACAGGTGATCCCAAAGCTCACACAAAATTCCAGCAAGCTCGCTCTGTGCTTTTCCTGTCCATCCATACAGCGTAGCGCACGGCATCAAGGGGCCCCTTCGGTTTGAGCACACACACAGCATGTTACAGCTGGTGGCACAACTCACTTCCAAGGAGTGCTAACAAGCTAGGGATTTCACAGCTCCCCAAACTTCGTCCTTGGAAGACTATCTACGGTTGTACCCAAGACTTTCTCGCTCAAGACGCTTGGTTTCCAAGCTCTCGGCTTCAGCTACTATTTGGTATTCTCCGGTCAGTAGAAGCTGATAAAGCGCCTCGAGGTTGCCATTTCTTTTTGTCAAGCCATCCACGATCATCTGCGGATGCGGAACCCAGCGCACCTTGCCCTTAATGGAGTTCATCAGCTGTCGCACCACTTGGATTTCCAAGGAGGTCCGCTTGTCTTGCGAAGGTCCCACGCTCTCCCTTGAAAGGTGATCGAACAAAGCTTTAGCGTCGACGATGGCCAAACACTCCTTGAGCTCGGAGCTAGACTCGTCTTTCGTGATCGCAAGCATCTTGTTCTGCTGGAGCTCCTCCTCCCACTGAGCAAGATCAAACTTCGTTCGAGTGAGCTCCTTGAAGATCGACACCACCCAGCAGAGTTCCCCAAGTCCTTTCGACAAACTCTGAGTCTCCGCCGCCAACGTGGAATTCACAACCTTGTGGATTCTCCCACTCTTCCAGGAGATCAGCGAGCAAGGTACTCGAGTCCCACGCTGTAAAATCTTCATGAAAGGCTATGATTCCATAGGCCCCCTGACTGTTGCCCCCGTAGGCGTTGGCGAAGCTGGCGTCTGAAACGACACCCCAGGCCAGATTCTCCAAGGGAATGGCTCTCACCTTGATACTCAAAGCTGGGTTGGACTTGATCACATGCACGGTCTTATTGATATCGATGATGTCCTGGATGGTGGGCTTCGGGAAACTTCCTGCTCCCAAGGACGTTGCAGCAGCGGCGTCGGGTCTCCCCTCCTTGGCCGCCCACGCCAGTGCACCAATCACTGCCCTGAGCTGTGCTGTCTCGCTGTCGTTCGCCAGCGCTTTGGGATCTGTTTTTCTTCCCTTCGCCAAAGAGACAGGGTCCAGCCTTTCGCCAATGAACTTCTCCATGTCAATGGAAAAGCTCCTGTCAGGCAGCTGTCGTACACGACGACCGTTAAAGCCCACACCGCAAGGAGACTCATCCACCATCTCGAACTTCCCAAAGACGAACCTCTTCCTCAAAAGATCCATTTGCTTGTAGTGCAGCTCGCTGCCGAAAGAAAACAAATCGTCTATCTCTACGGCAATGGCTCCATGAAGCTTCCCTTGGGAATGCAGCATGTACACGGTCGGGTCCAGGACGCTCTCTTTATAGCCGAGGCCGATGATCGCCTCCTTGAGGGTGCGCCGCCAATGCGCTGGCGCATCACCGAGTCCGTAACAGCCCGCCACTATCTCCACGATTTGCTCGGGATGCAAGCCCTCAATGCCAGCCTTCGGTTGACTAGCATACAACTTGCCGTTGTCCCTCTTCAGCAGAGAGCTTTGACAGAACGCGTTTTTCAAGTCCCCCACGGAGGCCCTGTAGCGCATGGAGGCCGCCACTTGGAGTAAGACTCCAAAGCTTGTGGTGTTGAGGGTCGGTGCGTATCTTTGAAGTGAAAGAAGGTCTGGGTCACGATCCCCTCTGATACACCACCTCGACTTGCGAGTAGGCGGTGACCCCGGTTGCTTGGAGGGTTTCCAGCGCCGAACCATTCGGCTTGGCAAAATTCTGTCAAGCTGGTTCCGGCTTTCTAGATCAGCGCGAACCTCCCTGCTCTCCTGCAAAGAGAGCACCCTCACTGCGTCCGTCATGGTGACCTTATCCCACTCGGCCCGGTCCGTCTCCTTCCAAGCGCCCCACTCTTCCTTTTTGATTTCATGCTCAAAAATTTCACCTTGGCCACGCGGCTTGGAGGAAGCGAAAATCGCCGGATCCACCACACGACTACTAAAAACAGTGAATCCTGTCCAGGCCTTGCTTGTAGGTCTGACTTGTCGTCTATTCTTGAACCAGTTGTCGTGCTGAGTCTCGACCTCGCCGCTCTCCAGGATCATGAAAGTTTGCCGGTGCTTCAGGCGACGCGGCATCAAAGCTCCTTTGATCTTTGCTGGGTTACAGAGCAGGGTGCGAGGTTCACTATGGTATCGGATCACCATGTTCTTGTCCACTACCTCCCATGCATCACACTCGGGTTGCCATTTGCCATCCTCCAAGAAAAACCAGGCACTTGACGACAAACCTTCTTCTCGACCGGTCACATAGGGGCGACTTTCCTCTTCAGGTCGAAGTCGATGAATTCTCCTTGCCGCCTCATACGGAGCACTTCTATCAAGGTTACCATCCAACCTTTCATTTCGCATCACCGCTTCAGCCGTCTCCAAAGGATTGGCGTTCGCCGTCATGGGATGCATCACCGGCTCTGGCGATGGCCACGGCTCAGGTTCTCCAATGGTAGGCTGCAGGTTGGAGCTCGCCTCGCTGGTGTTAGCAGCCACTGGCACCTCATTCATGTCTTCTCCTTCTGCCCCATCTCCAAGGCTCGGTTGTTGTCGTTGACTTGGACGTTCCCCAGGTACCCATTCAAGTCCGCGTTCAGGAGCATCCACACCCTCTTCATCCTCAAGCGGGCCCGGCTCCTCAGTCATGTCCTTATAGGTACGCTTTTGGGCGTCTCGTCCAAGCTCTTCTCGGAGTGCTTCCAACTCGCCCAGGAGCAACTCCTTGGCCATCTGCTCCTCGCTAGTTGCGTGTCTGCACTGCCCAACACTCACTTTCCATAACTCACCTTTCATGGAAACCCAGAGGCTAGGGAGCTCCACGGCCAGAATCACCCCGGGTCCCACCCAGGTTGGCTTTCGTCCCTCATGAGACTCCTCCGTCATGACATGCTTCCTCTTTCGTTCACGAGGCTGCCGATAAACATACACCGTCTCGCCTGGAAGATATTGAGTGTGAGGACGAGCTCGAGCATTCTTTGCCCGGGTAATGGCCAACTCAGTCTGGGACTTCATGTAGGCCTCCTGCGCCGCCTGGCGGATCTCTAGGGTTCTTCTCATCTCATCGCCTGCGCTTTGCACCACAAGTCCAGGATCAAGATGATCATCTGAAAGAAGCGATGCAGGCAGCCTGAGGCTGTGCCCAATTTGCCTTTGCATAGGCGAGAACCCGCTTCTGTCACCGTAGCGGTTGCGCGCCCCCTCGACCTCATAAAGCAAGGTCTTGAGCTCCTCCCATGAACTGATTTGTGCCACATCCCTGGCTCTCTCGAAGACGTGTTTGAAGTGAGCACCTGCACGTTCCGTCTTGCCAGCCTGCTTGCAGCCGTATGTCTAACAAGCGCCCCTGCTTGAGAAGCCAACTCCACAAACTGCCCGCGGAACTCATTTCCAAGGTCCGCCACCAGTATCTCAGGAATGCCGAACACGCGGCCCCACACTCGAAGGAAGGTCCGCCATGCATGATCTGATTCCATATTCTTCAGACGTTCGACCATCTGGTGGCCCGTGCCCCAGTCCACCATGCTCAATGCCGGAAAGGTCTCCCTTTTATCCAAGGAGCTTAGGAAAACCACGTCCACACCAATGACTCTGCCCGGCTCGTAGCTTTTTGGCAACACAGCAGGTCTAGCCGGTTTTGGCCGTGGTCTTGACTCACACACAGAGCAGCGGAACTCCTTGGCCACATATCTGATCACATGCGGCTTGGCATGCGCCACCCTCAGGGAGCGAGCCATATCTCTAGGAGCGGGGTGCCCCATATTTTCATGAAGCTTCTTGATCAGCCTCTTCTCCTCCTCCGTGGGCTCCACCGCCTCGGCTCCAGCCGGTATGTCTTCAACATCTACTCCCTGTGCTGGCTCATCCTCTTCCACCTCTGCAAACACCTCAGCCACACTGGTGTCCAACTTCCTCATGGAACCATCGAACATGTAGACCTTAGGCGCCTTGGGAATCACAAACTTTAAGTTCTTGAGCTCGTCCAGGACAGCCTTGCTCGCTTGGTCAACTCCTCTTGAGGTGTAGGCAGTCAAGATGAACCTCGTGCCCGTCCACGAACATGAAGCATGCCAATCTTTGGGACTGAACGCTTGCACTTTGTACTGAAGCGGAAGCATACTTCCTTGTCTACTACTTCCATCTGGCAGGGATCTCGTTTGAGCCTTGCCGCCACTGGTCTTGGAGTCCTCAGCAATCCAAAGTCCACCGCCACGGAATCGACCAGCTCCTGTGATGTAGCTCGGCGCTCCAGCTTGGTTGTGTACATCACGATGAGGATCACTTCCTGCATTCACTCCCACGCCAATCGAGGTCCACGTGGCATCCTTGAACCCCTGGCAGTCACACTGATACTTCATAAAGGAGTTCAGATAACGTACTACTTGTGGAAGCTCTCGACTTCGATTGGTCACACCGTAGGCATTGCCATGGGAGTACAGGCCAAAGTAGAAGTATTCGCCCTCGGACATCGATGCTGGTCTCTGCCTCGCATGCATCGCACTCGGCCAAGTCTGCATGAACTTCTCAAAGGAGGTGTAGCTAAAGTCCTTCTGCTTAAGGAGGTGCCCAGCTTGCCACTCGAGATAGTCGATGTCTTTGCTAGCTAACATGCATTCATTGGCCCCCTCAGACTCTCGTGTTGCACTTGACATAAAATCAAAATGGCCACCCTCCTGGTTCTGTGGAAAGCTGTTGATGTTCTCCATGAACTTGCCCTCACACTCCTCTTTGTTCAGCCCATTCTGCCAAACATCCACAGCTGCTTGAACCAGTTTTGCGCAGTTGCCGGTGGCAATCACCTGCTTCCCTGTGTCTCGTTGCGCAAGCTGACCATTCTCAGCCACGAAAGACAGACCTTCACACACCTCTGCCACCACATCCGCGGCATGAAGAATCACAAAGGACTTCTCGTGCTCGGTCTGCCATTCAGCCGCATCGCACGCTGCCTCCACATAGGCCTTGACGTTTCCCTCATGGGCATGTTGAAGGGGAACCGAAAGTATCAGCATCTCAGGGTCGCTTTGACGCAGATTTTCCCAACACTTGCAGTCATCACGACCACGAATTACTTCCCAGCACACAGACTGCCTTGTCTTCGCGTTGGCTGCCTTGAGATTCTCCACCATAGCCTTGGCAGCGCAATCTGCCCTCTTGCGTTGACCTTGCGACAACGCCTTCACCTTGCCATAGTCCTCGCACCACGCGACCATATTTTCTTCGTTCTCGTAGATGACAAGGTACTTTGAGACTCCATTGTAGGTTTTTGGCAGCCAGCCACAACACTGAACCCACTCGTCAGTATCGTGACTCCATTCATAATACACTCTTGACAAAGGCATGCTCCAAGGCAAGGAAGTTCGACACGAACAAAATGCCCGCATCTGAAGCTTTCTAGCTGTTTGCAGCTGTGGTCCAGAACTTATCAGACTCACCTTGTCCAGACCAAGCCCATCCGGAAGGCCTCTCCGACCTAGTTGTCCGGCACCATGTGGAAGCCAGCCTGCTGCGCCGCTTGAGACGCCTGCACCTGTTGCATGAAGCTCTGCATCCACGCCATTTGCTCCTGAAGCTTCTGCATTTCGAATTGGTGCTTCTGCTCCTGCGCCTCCAGTCTGTCTTGGTATCCCTTCTCGGCCGTCTGGAACTGACGCTTCATTTCCTGCGTCCGCTCCTCCACATGAGCTTCTGCTTGGGCCTGGAGGTTGTAGATCTCGGCATTCATCTGGTCCAAGTCCTCGGTCTCCATGTTCTGTTGCTGCTGGGCTTGAAGCTTTTGCTTGATCTTCTCCTGCTCCTCCGAGTCCCACTGGAAGAAGTTGCACACCCTTCGGTCGCAGCGCCAGAAATGCCTGCCTTTCGTCGGGCCCTCCTTCTTCACTTCCCATTGGAAGGCCGGCTTCTTGCAGTGGCATACCACCTTGGCCATGGTCGTTGTCCCGGTTGAGACTGACCCCGGAATCCCAGTACTTGTTGAAGCCGCCTGCGCCTTCTGCTTCTTCTTCTCCTGAAGCTTGTCGGGCCCCAGGTATTCCCAACGGGCCTTGCACAGGTCGCAGTAGATCTCCCTGGAGTGTTGATTGCCACCTCCCTTCAGTTCCTACAGGGGATGCCAACACGTCTCCACTTTGGCTCGTGGCTGTTCTTTGCTCCGACGCACTCCAAGGTAGGACGCAAACTTTATGATTTCCCCGTACTCCAACTGTTTGTCCGTGGCTGCCGAAGTGCTTGCCGACCGCTGGGTAGTAGGACACTGCTCCTCCGCCGGTGCCGCTGGCGATGCTAGCCCCAAAAGCCGCGAGGAGCAGTCGGGAAGCCAAGCCTTTACCCGTCCTTGGACGTGGACCAGCAGCATTAAGTCTGCAAGTCTCTCTCCCAGAGCTCGCCAGCGTTGGACCGCCTTCTTGGCCCTGAGCACGCCAGCAGGAACTAGCGGTTTGCGCCGGCTTTCCTGCTCTCGGTGCGCCATCATCCTCTCCACCAGAAGCGAAGCACTTGCCATGCTCGATAGGGGAAGGAGGATCTCGAATTGGTGAACTTTGCTCGAGTTCAGTCATACTCTGGAAGAGAAAAGTAAATTGCTCTGGTTGCTTGATGTCGCTTGCCGCACTTGGAACACTCCAACCCTCAGGTGCAAACTCAACGACCGAAACTGACATGTGTCCAGACGGCAACTGATGCATCGGGGCCTTGACTCCGAAAGCTTTGAGCTCCAGAACGTCGGTGTCGAGGTCCACCGCTGCCCTGAGATTCTTGAGCATTCTGATGGGGAGAAGCATAGGAACGTTGTCGGTCACCACTGTCAACTCAATCAACCCATTGACCCCAGCAATGCCTATCGGCACCTCTGCGATTCCGATCACAGTAGCTTTGCCCCCTACTCCACATGCCTGCGCCTTCTTATTGGTGTTCCAGCGTATCTTCAACCCAAAGCTCCTTAGGGTCTCTGCAAACCTCAGTAGCGCAGCCTTGCCGATCAGCCCGTCCTGCGCCGCTGTGTCCACGATTCCCTCGCTGGAGCCTGTTACAACGCCAACAAAAGGCAAGGGTGAAGTAGCAGAAGGCTCGCTCACTGCAGAAGCTTGACATGTAGGGGTGTGCACGTCAGGGACTGTGCTGGCAGCAATCTTCTTGAGGATAGCCCCAAAGGTAGGCATAGTTGACAGGAAGGAGCAGTTCACGCCATTTTCCGCAGTAGCATAGAAGCTCGGCGCTATGGCAAAGTCGGAGCTGGAGGAACCAGACTGTACAAAGAACCCTGATCTTGACGATCCAGCTGCCTGGCTCGAGCCCGAAGTCGCGGTTTGCTGGGAGGCCGCCAAACGTCCACGCTCGTCTGGAGGGTTCTTGCGCTCCTTGGCCCAATGGCCCACTGCCCCACAACGGGCACACCTAGTGCGAAGCTTGAGCATGTCCACATGGACTCGGGTCTGGCCATCCTTCGTGAACTTGACCTGGTCCTTGTTCTTGAAAGCCAAAGTAGGGCGGTGCTTTCCTTTGCCTTTTCCTTTTCCGCTGCCAATACTGGCGCCTTTTCCACCCGTCGAAGCCTTGCCAACAGGATAATAGCCCCTGCTATTTTTCTGTTCTCGCAGCGAACGACGAACATCTTGATAGGTGGCTAGCGCCTCCTGAAGCTCGCTCTCCTCGTAGATGTCCTGCATCTCGCCCTCTCCGACGAACACGTAGTCCTCGTCACCATCGGAGTCTTCCGGCTCCTCGTCAAAGCCGTTCACGTACACCTCGGGGACCTCGTCCTCGTCAATGGGCTCGTACTCCCCCTCGTCGCCGTCCATCTTGAAGGGCCTTGTCTAGCTTCCTGAGGTTGGCCACCACAGTCTTGCGATCGTACTTGCCTGCCCCCCAAGTCAGCATTTGGCTCTCTTGAGTCTCATTCAAGTTGGCCTGCCGAAACATGACATATCCAGTCACAGCCTCGTGCAACTTGACCCCCTTTCTCTCAAGCTCGGTAAAGGCGTGCTCCATGCGAATGACATAGTCGCCGAAGAACTCCTTGGCGCCACGCACCTCGCCGTAGATCGCGGCCTCAAAAGCCTTCGGAAGGGAAGTTTCAAGGTGCGGGGCAAAGTGCTCCTGAAGCGTTCGCAGGATGTTGTCCTTTCCCTCTTCACAAGCAATTTCTTCAAAGGACAAGCCCTCGGCCGCTGCCTTTGCTGACCCAGACAGCTGCCTCAAAAGCTTCACACCCCACTTGCTCTTTGGAATTTCTGTTTCGTACTCCCAGAGTTTGAGCTCTTTCGTCCATCGCTCAAAGCTGCGCTCTGGGTGGCGCCCATCAAAAGGTGGTGGCGGCTCCCTGTCACGCCACGTCCCGCCATGCCCCTGGCCATCAGAATTCATCGAAGAAGAAGGTTCTTCAGAAGTTGGAGCAGGCCCCGTCACCCAAAGGATCTCCTGGAGCTTCTGCTCCGCTACCACCTGTGGATGCACAGGTGATCCCAAAGCTCACGCAAAAATCCAGCAAGCTCGCTCTGCGCTTTTCCTGTCCATCCATACAGCGTAGCGCACGGCATCAAGGGGCCCCTTCGGTTTGAGCACACACACAGCAGGTTACAGCTGGTGGCACAACTCACTTCCAAGGAGTGCTAACAAGCTAGGGATTTCACACGGGATTTGTTCTTTGCGGATTTTGTGGGCCCGGGTTGGAAGCACATTGCGCAACCTGTGCTCTTCCATCGATGGGAATCGGATTCGATTTCCGTTGTTGCATCCCCATCCTCATACAGTCCCAGTCCTTCGTCGCGTTGGGTTCTGTCAAATCTCGACAATCACTTGGGGAGAAGCTTACAGATCAATTTTGGGTAATCGATAGCAGTACTTGGCGTTTCCAATTCAAAGCTGAAGCATTCCGAGTTGGCAAGGAAAGATCGCGATCTGAACACTGCTCGTGGCCTTTGCTTTTTGTGGAGTTTGATTCGCTTATTTCACCGAGCCATTTGGGCTGTGGCAGAGTTTCCAACATGCCACACAATGCTGTCAGAAGTGAAAATGCATTGCAATGGACGATGCTTCTCCTAAGACCTTTGAGCCCCCCCGCAAACAAAACCCAGAGCATCATCATCGATAGCATCAGTATTCTGAGAGCTCGTGCAAGCATGTTGTAGTGTGTCGTTGCGTTTTAACCCCTCCTGGGAAAAGGTCTAAATGAAAGTCGTTGCGTCCCATCGATTTACATGGTGGTTTTGAAGAACTGTTGTGCTGAAGGAGTTTTCGATTGAATGCAGCGTCTGCATGGGGATTTGCTTTTCTTGGGGGCCTCAGTTGGAGCATGGGGAGTTGTATCTTGCTCCAGAACTGCTCAAGCTCGTTGCATAGGTTTTCTCGGGGCATGTAAGGAAGTCCTTGCCATTTCCCAGAAAGAAAGGAACTCCAGCGCCACATGCGCTTCAAACCAGACTTGCACAGGCTCTAATTGGAGCTCTGATGCTTACTGCCCTGATGTTGCGCGGCGGCTCTTAGGAACAAACTCTTTATTGCGATGCATTATTCTTGCAGGCACCGTCATGCCATTTCTGACACTTTTCACAATGGCTAGCAACGGCCCGATCCACAAGAAAAGCAGGAAGCACACATGGATGCGCCAGCATGCGAGCAGCATCTTCATCCAGCGTGTCCCAGGGATTTGCACGTTGACCAACCAATTCTGAATGCACCTCATCTTTTCTTATCAATGTTGCGCGCTTGTCTCCAATGCGGCTACATCGGCCCGCTTTTTCATGCATCAATTGAGCGTCTACTTGGGGATTTATGGCTAGCAACGACCCGATCCACAAGAAAAACAAGAAGCACACATCGATGCGCCAGCATGCGAGCAGCATCTTGATCCAGCGTGTCCCAGGGATTTGCA
>CAJNIZ010015557.1:146385-167215 GCA_905231905.1 Symbiodinium pilosum
GTTAAGATTCGACATCAGTGGATGAAAAGCACCACGTGAGTCGAAGAGGGAGTAACAAACATTTCGATTGTACATGTGCCCAATATGACGCCTAGTGCAGTAGTAAGTTTCACTCCGCAACTGTAGGCTCAAACCCACCAGCAGACCGTAGCTGCAGTGCGTAGAAAAGGACAGACCGCTGTAGTTAGGTTGAGTTGAGTGTTGATAAGATAGAGTGGACCTTAAGATTTGGTCTAAAACTTTGACAGGTGCATTATATTCTTCAGCAAATCCCTTGAGATTCATCCATGTCTTGCGCCGATTCTTGAAACCGCTGTTGCACAGCCATGCAAACTTGAATCTTGGCCGAATCATACAGTTGTGGACGCATTGGAGATGGTCCACTGCCACACATGGGAATGAGGATTCCTACTTCGCGCAACCATGTTTTTGCGACTTCCTTGATGGGCAGCCACTTGCTGCGTGAGCCAGCATGAATAGCCTTGGAGATTATGTTTAAGACATTTCTTTATCTTGGATGCCATTTCATTGACTTCGCTGTGGACGTTACTTGAGTGATCTTGTCAAACTTGTTTCGCACTCTTGTGCATGGTCTTCGCTTGGGCCAGTCAAGCGCCCTGCTCCCCTGAGACATACTTTCCCGGGAGCAGGCCACGCGTAGATGTGTACACAGACCCAGCCGGTGCACTAACTACTTCTAACTACGTAGTGTACAAAGGCCTTGGGCAGGCTACGTGAGACGAGCCCAATGAAGTTTCACAGGAGAAGTAATGAACTAATCACTTGTTGTTGAGATGTGGGCAAGAGGAATTGTTCATCACTCAAAGTATCCCTAGCTTCGGCAAACTTTGAGGCGGGGTACGAACAATTTTCTACTTTTACATGCCCACTTGATTTTCATGTTCACTTGAGTTGTCTACTTATCTATTTTGCTCCTGTAGTTGATGAGTGATTCTGCGCATGTTGAGGCCTCTGTGGACCAAGAAAAGTTGGTAGGAAGACATTCATGATAATTTCGATAGTTTCCACTGGTACCCCATAGTTGAGGTTCAGACTCATAATCTGATTCATGGCGCTACGGTGTCTTGGATCGTCAGCAATGTTACTGTCTGGGTTTTTGTCCAGTTGGCTCTTGACTGTTTCTTCTATGAGGACAGTATCGCTGCTTGTTGGGCCAGGTGCCATATAAAGGACGAATAATGTCGCCAGTGCAGCTACAAGGAGCAATTGCACCCATGGTTTAGTTACCGTTACTACGGCAGACGCAGCAGATTCAGCTGTTCCTGCCACAGAGGCAAGGACAGCAGCTTGAAGCTGTAGGTTTGAGGAGTATGTCCTGACCCGGATCGCGACGATCCGCGCCCTTTCTGTTTGGCCTGAGCCCTTCGCTTATTAGCGACATTGGATCTCCCGCGATGGGCTCGTTCAACCGTATGGCAGAAGTGGACAATCATTGGGGTTCTCCAACGTGGTCTCATCATAAGGTCACTAGATTGTAAAGAACGAACGTGACCGTTTTGTTTTCCGATAGTTACTACGGACATATCTATCCATTCCTTTTCCGCGTCATTCCACGCGGGTACCTGTGGGCGGAAGGGTGGCGTTGCCAATCCTTCCAGTTTCTTCATTTAGAAACCTTGGACTGTGTGAAGTCACGGCAGACTTATGCCAGTCCAGATAATACATGATGAGTGTATCATCCCCTGGCCCGAAGATGCCGCAAGAGCCGCGAGTGCGGCAAAGGGATCGGCGTTGCCGAAGACAAGCGGTGGTTCGCAAGTCTCCTTGTTGTTCACCGCCTTTTCATTGATCTTAGCGATCATAGCATCCAACATAGTTGTTGAGATAAAGCTTCGGCGGTCAGCGCGCCGTGGTTCATGTTGTGAGCGCGGTGGCGACCTCACCTTGGTGAGAAGCAAGCTTGCCAAGTTTGCAGACCATGACATCAACCTTGGACGCTAGTGCGTCTTTGAAGAATTCCTTGAGATCAGTCACAGTTTCATTAAAATTTGTGCATGTGAAGTTTTCTTCAAGGTTGATGATGGCAACGCATAGCTCAGACTGACTGAGACGCTTTACCCACTTGGGGTCATCGTTGCGTAAGAGCAAAGCATAGTCTGCTTCCTTGGTTCTTTGGTCGACCGGTTCTGAACAGGAAGCACTTGTGTGGCGACGGTCAGATCCATAGTTGGATACAAGACAATCACAGAGTCTTCATTCAGTCCGTATGCCAAAGATAAGTCTCGCTAGAACAAACTGGGACCTCCAGCAGCAGTCTTACCAGATTCCTTGCTCTTGCTTGCGAGGCAGAAAGAAGGTGTTCTGCGTCTCTGTCTGAGAAAGCAACTGGACAACTGTTGTGTGGTCGTCCTTGATACCCAGAAAGAAACTGGGAGAGCGAGACTAGCGTCAACTTAAGACGTCTGATGTCGTTCTCCCTTAGTAGGGATTCAAATAGGTCAAGCCTTTCCGTATTGAAGGCTACGGCCACATGTCCCGCGTTCCTCGTGAACACGCGAGGTGGGATTGTCCTAGCTTGAGACGTAATAATCCCTATCTGTGACGGCAGTAAAGATGCCATCAATGGCTACCAAAGCTCTGATTGCTCTACTCTTGCTCGCGAGGATTGAGGCAGAGCCCGGTGAGGCAGAGTTGTCCTCACCTTCAGGCTTAGTACCCTGGGCGTGCTGATAGGCCTGGTGTGCCTTATTAGCTGGGTAAGTTGGACAACCAAAAACCCTTCCTGGAGCTACGTTAGGCTCCACAGCAGTAGACTTGTGGATAGAATCTCGAGTACTACCATGGCCAAGCTGATACTGGCGGTATCATGCTTGTGTAGGCCAAGTCATGCTAGTCGCCATGAGGTTAGTTCGACGACCTCTAGTGATTGCGAAAACTGGTACCTTGTGTTGGGTGTATTGTTGTGCTGTTCTTGGCTTTGGAAGGGGTAAGGTCTTGGTTACCTCGTAGGAATTCCTCAAGTTCGTCCAAGTTCTACATTGACGCCAGCACTCAAACCAACTGTGGATCGGTGCCAGTGACTACACAAACAGAGGGCGTTGACGCTCCTCAGGTTGAGGAATTTTTCCTCACCCGGACTCAGCAGTCACAGACTATTCGTGCCTTGCAGGGAGTCATTGGAAAGAAGAATCACGACCTTCATGCAATTCGGAACTGGAGACTTATTGCTAATGCAGTGGGAAACATGTGCGTTCGACAGCGTACAAATGCTGGCCTGGTTCTTCGCAGGCCATGTGCCCACTGCGGTGATGAGACAGTTCTGATGCCTCAGATCCTGCAAGACATGTTGTACCCAACTCCTTCAACTGGAGGTTGAGGAGTGGCAAGCCAGGTCACCGGTTCTGGAAGAACCATGTGTGATATTCCTTCGTGTACGCTCTGCAGCTCAATGTTGCAGAGCGGGGGGAGTGCTTGTGTACAGGTGCAGCGCATGTAAACGCATTTGTTGATGCACTCAATCCGCAGCCTATCTTTGGTTTAGGAAGGTTTGTAGGGCAACTGAAAAGCCTTATCTACTTCCAATGTGTTAGAGCACAGTATAGTAGTTGTACAGGTTATTTCTTAAAAAGTAACACTGTAGTTTCTTTAGAAGCTCTACCCTCTTGTGTGCTCCGCTGTGCGGTAAAAAGAACGCCGTGCGCGCTCTCGCCTTGCCATGTCGTGCTGCAAAAACAAGAACTTCGCCTTTCCGCAAAACAGCATCTGCGTGCGGGAAAGCTTCCAAGCAAAGACTTTGCCATGACTTAAGCGGACGCCTGACCCTGTCTACAAAGAAGAGCCAACTCTGGATGCCCTTACACATCCCATCCACCAACACGAGCCCTCCGTCGGAAGTTTCCAACTGCTACCACCAAGAATATCCAAAAATTCCAATATAAACATATGGATCCGTTTAGACATCCTATCTACCGCTCAAGGCTTTAGCGCATTTCGCGGTTACGAAGAGTCTTATCCAACATTATTTTCCGCTGAGTAAACCGATAGATAGATGATGTGACCATGATGTGCCCCGGTCGTATCGATCCGTTTTACAGGGATCTTGAATGGAAACGAAAACTGATGTGACTAAAGCCTAAGGCTTTATTCATGCACGTTTTTGTTTAGAAATGTAATCCTGGCCGTTCCAAATCATCGCCCAAATGGGCGATGCTTTTCCAACACACCAACTATGCCGGCCTGTTTCCCAGACGCATTATTGAACTGCTGCACTGGTCAACATTCGGTTTCCATCGTTGGCCAGCCCAGACAACGAAAATCTGTTGTAATACCTTCCCAAAATTCCAAAACTTCACAAAACTTCACAACATGCCACACCTGCTCACCGACTGGTTCCATCGCCAGGGCTCGCTCGCCACTTCTTTGTTTGACGCCTGTTCTGGGCTTCTTGTCTGGCGGAGCCTCTTTGCGAGAGCCTGTTACAAAGTGGCCTTTTGAGGCGTCGGCGTGGGGTTCTTGCCCAAGGAACGGTGCCCGTTCGACCAGCTCTTGCACATTCAGCCGGCATGCAACGCAGGTCCCACGACCATGGCATGTTGCAGCTTTCTTCCAATCCTCCGAAACTCGCAGGCAGATCCTCCTACTTATGCCACCAGGAACGCTGTTGTGGGCTCATTGATGAAACCATGTAGACCTGAAACTCAGCCGAGGCCTGTTGAACTCCCGATGGGATAGGTTGCCTTCAGCAAAGAGCTGAGCAGATTGAAGCTTGGCAGGCCCTGCGCGAGATTAACGACAAGGTGGATGATCTTGTCAAAAAGCTGAGCGAGAAAGAGGACTGAAAGCGGTCAGCAGCGTCTTTGCAGATAGTCAAAGTGCCAATGCCAGGCTACCCCCGCACCGGTGCAGGTGCCAAGTGCTGCTGAGGCAGAACAGTGAAGATGTCCCGCCAGCCTATGTTCTCGCTGCAGCTGTTTGGTTGAGGCCATGATTCGGCACCTCAACGCCAGAGTTGACGGCCTTTCAGACAAGCTCAAAGAGGCAGCTAATTGGCTGATTGCCGTCGGTGGCGGGACGAATGTGTAGAATGCTATCCGCTGAGTCTTTATGTTGTCCTGTCATCTTCGTTTGAGCTTGTGCTGGGCCTGGGAGTCCGTAGGGGACCCTGTAGGGGTCTGGTTGTGCACTAGATTTTGTGAATCTCAAACAAGCCTAGTTCAGAAACCTGACAATGTGGTTGAGCGTTGCAGCTTTGTTTTCTCTGACAGATGGAATCCAAGAGCGCCAACGACACTGCAAGGACAAAGGCGCGGCAGAATGCCGCAAATCTGGGGGCCTCTTTAGCACTCAATTTGGGACCCGCCCTCACCCCTGGGCAGGCTTCGGACCTGCCCTCAGCTGGCCAGGCCAGCCTTTCAGCCTGCCTGGCAGTGTATGGCATGTGTGGAGCATGCGTGGAGCATGTGTGGAGCGTGTGAGGTTCAGCTGGTGAACGCCAAGGCTGACACGCAGCAGGCACAAAGTGGAGCCTGTGAAAGCCTTTCGGAGCTGAGGAAAAGGTTCAGCAGCTCAGCAGCCTTGGCTCTTGGCTCGTTCACCAGGCGATCCTTACAGCATCACTCGATGGCCGTGCAAAGATCCAGGGCAAGGCCACACCGCCCGCTTTTTCGCAGTTGCAGAACATCTCATTTCAAGTGATCTCAAGCGGGACCAAGCCTGGAGTCCTGCAGGTGGATGCATCCGACCATGCCAGGTGACCCCCGGTGGCAGTTCTTTTTGCATTTCGCAGTGCTCGCAATCTGCAACTCGCATTGGTCCAGGGGCGAGGTCTTGGATGCTTTCGACAGTTCCTTGGAGGGCGCCATGGCCAAGGCCCGATTACGGCTGACGAAGTTGACGTTGACGATGTAAGTTATGTGTGAGTTTCTTTGGAGGTTTATCGGTGAATCGATGGACTTAGGCTCGAGCAGGCCTGGAAGATGCCGAGGAGAAGGTTGCTGAGACTGCCAGTGACTCCGCTGCAGCCATGACTTCTGCTTGGACATGCAAGCACCGCGCACTTCCACTTGCCAAGGGCAGACAGTGGATGGCACGTTAGCACACGTCTTGAAGATGTCGATGGACAAGGTTATAGGCAGTTGGCTCTGCCAGTTGGCTGTTTGAGCTGGCTGCTACAGTGGCAAGGTGTTGGAATGGCAGCTGACTCGCTGAAGTCTGAGGCCTGTGTGTGCGTGGCCACATGGCCTATGCCTGTAAACACCTGCCAAAGGCAGAAACTTTACAAAGCAACGCTACGGCCGTGAAGGATCAGGCCCAAATAGTACCAGCATTTGGGCCTATCTGGCAACCAACGCATCCCTGGACCCTGGAGTTGCAGTGCTGCAGGTGACGGCAGACGCAGCATTGGGGCATGAAGCAGCAAGGAACTGATTTAACCAGCCTCTTGCGCTTGCAGCTGCTAGTAAAGCTGGGTCCTGAGGTTGATGGGCTGCCGTCGAGTTCAGCCTTGGCTGGCTTCTCCAGACCTGATATATACACGGACACAAAGAGTCAGCTGAGGTGGAGCAGAGACTGGCCCAAATCCAGGATGAAGTCCAGGACAGATTCCAAGTCAAGATGCTGTCCTTGCCCCGTGGCCCGCGGATCAGTGTTGCAGGACATGAGCCAGGAGGCAGAGATATCATGTGAAACTTCTCTCTCCCCTCACATAACTCGCTGCAAATGCGAGGCCAGAGGAGCAGAGACCCTGGCAGATTCCTCACTGCAGGCAGTGGAAGAGGCTCTGAAGGCCCAGGGAAGCAAGGGGTCAAGGGGGGCTTGGCCTTGCCATGTGTTTGAGGTGGTCAACCACTCCGCCTCCAAAGCTCGGCAGGAAACGGGACAAAGCAAAGCGCGAAATGCGATTAGAAAGAGTCGAATTCGACTTCGAATCGAAGGCCAGAGCGCTGCGGGGCCGCGCTGCCGAGCAGGACGGGGCCCTAGTGGGATCCCAGTCAAAGTGCGACACAGCGACGCGCAAAGAGCTGAAGATGCAAAAAGATGCAAAAGCTGAAGCTCGAAGCTGCAATGCGAAGCACAGAAATCACACGGTGAAAGTGGCAACGAAGCAGCCGCTCAGGTTGCCTTAAACAGCAAGCGGCTCCATGAGATTCGGCAGGCCTTGACTGGCGCTCTGCCCTGAGGATGCCATTGGCAATGTTGACATTCACTGAAGTGTGACTATCTGACTGACCCTGCCGTTGCTTACGAAGGCCTCGATGTGAGTCAAGAGCAGCCCTGCATGACCTGTGGTCTTCGCGTCAAATGGGCAGCATTGTGCACGTGGTCAAGTTTGCATGCAGGGCTTGCTGCTGCTCTTGATACTGAGTTTTTTGGCTTAGAGTCTTATGGCACAACCTTTCTCGCCCTTTTTTCTCTCAAGCTGTCAAACACAAATACTATAGTTCACGATGGCCGCTGAGCAGCATTACCTCTTAAAGCATGGCTGACACGGCGCACTCCTTTCAGGGCTTGGAGGGAGGAGGGGACGCAGCACTTGACCGACCAAGCATGGTGCTCTGCTGGCGAGCGAGTGCAGTTGCCCGAAATCGTAAGATGCTTCAAGATGGAAGGGACCTCAGCATGAACCAAGGACCGATGTCTGCCAGGCAGCCTGTTTCAAGAGTAGCTCCATGCTAGCCGCTAGCCTTCCTGGGATCAGGCCCCGACGCACCGCAGTGAAGAGTGCGGCCAAGAGGCCAAGAACATCTGTTCGGGACCAAGGCCATCGCTGAGAGTTGGGTGACAACACAAGCGGCTTAAGCGTAACTTCTGAAGCCATCGGCTTAAAGGACACATGGCGCACTGACAGTTCCCTGCGAACAAGAAGAAGCAGTTGAACGGAAAACATGGATGGAGAAGAATTTGTCGTTCCTTGGACATCGGCCGGGCAAAAAGTCCTCATCGGGCAATGGATGAGCCATGAACCGCTACTCCTCGTAGTGCTGTCCTGGAAATATTTTAATGAGCAGCGACTTGGACTTGGACCGCAGAGTTGGTGAACTTTTCTTTGCAAAAACGCTGGAGCTTTGCTTTTTCAGTGCCTTGGGCGTTAGGCGTTCGCTGAGGCTTCACGAGGCTTCTTCTGGAGAAGGGCTTCAGCGGCTCTGAGTCCCACGCCCTGCACCTCGGATACAACAACAAAGCCACACCAAGCATCGCCTGCATCGCCTGAAGCATCGCTTGAACCATGCTCCTGCAATGCTCCTGCAATGCTCCTGTTCTTCCGGGAGCCCTCTCATGGTGCACCAGGCCTCATCGCTCGCGCTGCTCCCGCCCCGCTGAGGCCCGGATGTCTGCCTGATGAATCAAAGCCATGTTTGGGTGGGAGTCAAAGGTCGACGTGGATGTACCTGACTTTAACAAGCTGCTGGAGGAGTTGGACCAAGAGGAGACCCTTTGGACTTGGCTTTGCAGAAAAGCAGTAGACTAAAGCAGTCGACTGGCAAGAGGCCCAAAGCACAACTGAGCAGGAAGGCAAGACCCGATCCGTGTCTTCGGAAAAGCCAGGAAAGCCGGAAGGCGAATCGAGAAAGGCCTGAGCATTTTTATGCCGTACATGGCAGCTGCCTTTTGCTGAAAGAGCCACATTTTTTTTCGAAAGAGGGGTTGGTTCTTTGTGAGACCAGGTGAAGCCAGACCGAATACTGCGCGGCACGAGCTTTGAGAAGCAGCTGGCTGCCGAGGCCAAGAAACCGAAAGTCCAAAGAACTTCAACACCAGCCCTGTGCAAACATGCTGATTTCATGAAGATGCTCAAAGGATGGGCACAGACTTGCATTAAGAAAAGAAGCCTTTGTTTCGGTCCTTGCAGGGTGGCCCGGAGCTGCGGCGCCGATGTGGGGAGGCAAAGAAAAAACTCTTAACTCTCTCTGATGGAGTGGTGGAGTGTCTGTGGAGCGCTTATTTTTTTTAGGCCTTCGAGAGCGTTGTGAAGGACTCCCTTCGCAAGGCGCCTTGCAGTTTGGAAGTCCGATAGCTTGTCTTGGAAGATCCACCCCAAGGAAGCCGAAACGACTTGCCGGGAAAAGCCTAGGCGCTGTTGGCTCAACAGTCAGAGATGACAGACACAGAGCTTGCACAACATTGCGGAGCATCAATGCGGAACTTTCCTTCAGGAGGGAGCGCAAAATCCCAAAGCAGCCAGAGCACTGGAACTTCAGCACCTTGGTCGCAGATGTGGACACTTGCCCCTGCATCTACATATCACCTTCTCATGAACGAGGCTTTAACGTGAATCGCGAGGCGCGCTCGGCCTGCAAAGCACGCCTCTTCCGAGCTATTTGTGCTGGTAGGTTGTAGGTGCTGAGCTACTCGAGCTTGATGCAGCACCTCAGCTGGTTGTTGTGCAAGACAAGTGAAGCATGTGTGTAGGCAGAATAGCTGAATGCGTTGTCCTCAAGGGATCGTGGGCCTTGAAGTGTGAATTTCACACGATCCGAGGCTCTGCAGGCACTTTCATGGCTTTGAGGAAAAGGGATCAAGCATGCCCAAACCAGAATAAGTTTCATCGCGGCGGGTGTCCGGTAACCAGAGCATCCATGCACTGATGGGCCCAATGCAAACCATGACAAGATTCATGTTCGAGTGCGTGCAGTCACCAGGGCATCGCACACTGCTTTGGGCATCGTGCTACCAAGTGGGCAGTGGGCGGTTCAGCCAAGGATGGCACGCCACAGCCACCCACGCAAGCCAGAATCTCAGAGAGTTTCCAAGCTTTGGAGTCAAGCTTTGCTTGATGACTTGGAAGGATCTTCGAGAGCTTCGGTCGAAAGGCCGTGGCAGGGCCGAGGCGCTGCCGGGCCTGCCGGGCCTCCAAACCGCTCGGCACAGAGCTCGGAAGCGGAAGTTGAACGATTTGTTGAAGGAAGAGAAAGGGCAAAAAGGCAAAAAAGGATTCTGCTGTCTTTGGGAGGCCGGAGCCAGGCCTTGCGAGGCCTGGCCTTGAGACTTTTCACATCTCACATTGTTAACGGGTTTTTGCTCTCGCATGTGCGAGGTTCCGGCCGATTCCGTGTCAGGAGAACGAGTGGATTGAAGGCCAAACATTGGGGCAAAGATCGGCCAGGTTGAGGCTTCGTCATAAAGAGCCGCAATCAGGTCTCAGGAAGATGGCTGAATCGCAGAGGCGGCAGCTGCAAGGTTGTGCACGCATTCTGAGCAGCGGGTCCCTCGCATATATCAATGTCTTTGTCGTGGTCTGTCGATGTTATCATTCGGGACTTGGCTTATTCTGGCTGAAAGGTGCAGAAATTAGGCCTTGCAGCGTTGCATTCCTTTTGTGCCCTTTCAGCAATCCGATATAAAGAGAGCCAGCTGAAATCCTACAGAAATCCTCAACAGCGCCATGGGCTGCGGCGGGTCCAAAGAGGTTACAGATGAGGAGCGTCTGGCCTTCCTTTCGAAGGTGGGCGTGGGGTTGAAGCTTTTTGCTTTTGTTGGTTTGCGGCCTCGGAGGTCGAGCTCTTCAAGCGGCTGCCGCGGGACGGGCCCATTGTTGAAGCTAAGCCAGCTATCCTTGTTGCAACCAGCTTTGCGGGCGTAAAACTGTCAAAGTGAGCCGAAAATCCGGTTTTCTTTCCCACGCTTCGTCTCACGAGGCTGAAGAACTGCGGCGTACAGTAATAGAAAGCAGGAAAGGGCAGCAGCACGCGAGCATCTCAGAAGAGGCCGAGACTTCTCAAGACGCAGATTCGGAGGTGAGCAGAAGGATGTTGTTTTTTTTTCTGGTTCGCGAATCGTGGATTTGAAAATGGAAGCTCAAGCAACCTGTTCGCCTTGGTGGTAATTGGCATCAACAGCCTTGTGGGCCAAGTGTCAGGACGAGCTGCCGGCATTGGCAAGAGCTGCCCAGGAAGTCTCGTTTGTCAAGGGCGGTGTGATAATCCAGCAGGGTGCTGAAGGCAGCCTAGTACGTTTGCTGTGTTGTATTCTGCAATCACTCGCGTCAACACTTTTGTGAAGGCCACGAGTTTTTCATCTTGAAGACAGGCACTGCAGGTAGGGGTCCAAAGATGTCGCACAACACAGGCAGCACTATGCAGCATTAACTGCTAACAAGGCGTTGATGTAAACGGGCATCGAGTCGCCACACTCAAGGCAGTGTGGCATGAGGAGAGAAAGCTGCTTTGAAAGTGGTCTTCTCCATAGCCACATGAGGCCGGCGACTACTTTGGAGAGAGCGCCTTGCTCCGTGAAACACCACGAACTGCCACCATCACAGTGCGTCGCCTACGGCCAGAAGTGTAGAGCAGCTTCGCAGATGGTCTGACTAGGCTGCTTGCAGTTATCCAGGAGAAAAGCCTGGTTTCCCGAGGCCTCAAGTCCAATCAAGGCACTGCTTCTTGGATACAATTTGCTTTTGCCCGCTCTTCTTGTTTCCCATCATCTCTTTAGCAAAAGCTCAGGAAAATCACGCGGGAGGCTTTGAGGCCTGCAATTTCGGAACGGCTCTACGGCTCTGCCTGCTTCAGGCGTTTGTCCAGCTCGGGCTCCACACGAAGCTGGAGTTTGGAAAGCGAGGCCTCTGGGTGCTTGGAGCCCGGAGCCTGGAGGAGAGCCGCCAGTTAGCCGCCAGGTGCGGTGGGTGGAGGCGGTCAGGTCGCTGAAATCAAGGCTCCAAGCCAGAAGAGCGAAGAAGTGACTTGCCGGCACGTGGCCTAACCTACACACAAGTCACAAGGCTCCACGGAAGAGTAGTGTGTAGAATGCTGTCCAGTGCTGTGTGTTGAGGAAAAAGAGCTAATCGTCTGAGCCTCGGCTCAGTCAGCTCCAAGCACGCTCTGAGAGTGTTCTCGCTCTGCCAGCTCTGCTCTGGCAGGCCAGAGCTCTGAAAAGCAACTCGAACTTGAATTTGATTGCCAATCTGGATGAAGAGAAGTGCGTTGCCCAGGGTAAGATCTCCAAGAGATTGCTGCGTAGGTGGCTTTGTGCAGCGATGGCGGGTCTGAGGATCCGGGCCATGGTGAACGTGATGTGGAAGGAAACAGTGCCCAAAGGCGCTGGCCCTAGAAAGAAAAATTAAACGATTTTCTCTACTTCTTCAAGTACTCTTCAAGCCTCCTCCTCCCTCTTCTTGCGTCAAGGCAGGCAGCAGGCATGGATGAAAAGAGTTGACAATGAGCCGTGCAGCCGCTTAGAGTGTCCCCTGGGCTGCTCTTCCTGCCGCCAAACCAGCACCAAACATGCATGCATGTGTTCCACAGTTCCACATGTCATGCAAACGTGAAATCTCGAAAATCTTCGAGGTTTCAGGGCAGGCAAGGGGAGTAGGAAGATGGGGGAAGGAGGAATTGACCTGGAGCGAAGGCATTGACATCGGGAAATCGGGACAAATCGGAGGGACTTTGCAATCACTCGTGCAGAGATTGTTTTGGGTTCTCAACCGAGGCGGGTGTCTTATCCAGCAGGGTGACCTACAGGATGGGGAGTCTGCGCAGCCTCTGGCAACAACTTATACAATGTGTACCAGGCGGACTATTTCTACGTGGTCCAGTCTGGCAGCTTCCAAGTTTCCAAAACGGACAGCGCCAGCGCTGAGAAGTGCCCTGGGCTCTTGCAGTAAGTCATAACTATTCAGCCTTGACTTGTTTGAAAGGAAACGGGACTGTTTACAATGGCGGCTTCGTACATGTGCACGTGCACAGCAGGGCGGCTTCTGCAGACCTGGGCACCATCGAGGCAAAAGCCGGTGGAGTGGTTATTTGGTCTGCGTTCTGGACTACGCCGACGGGCGATGTTGAATGTTTGCTAGGCTGGAGGGAGCTTTGGTGAGCTCGCCCTCCTCTACTTCGCGCCTCGTGCTGTTGGCAGCTCAAATTTTTGTTGCCTGGTGGCTGTGGTGGCTGTGGTGGCTGTTGGCATCGGTTGGCAGCTCGAGGCTACTATCACAGCCACAGCAGCCGCTGTGGTTTGGGTGACCGCGCGCCAGCAATTCAAGGACTTGCTGATGAAGGCTGAGCCTTCGCTCGGCCTGACAGCACTTCTTTTTCACGGTGGAGCTGTTTGTCTCAACCGAGGCGAATGAGAAAGAGATCCAGGAGAACCTGAAACACGCCCCTCGCCGCCAAGTGCAGTGAGTGCCGCGTGCAGTGAAGTGCAGTGAGTGGCAGCAAGTGGCCGTACGGCATCGACCACATTTTTGCGTCAGTAACTTTTCTTCACCTTTCTTTACTCCTTTTCCTTCCTCGTTTCGACGAGTTTCGTGTTTCTGTTTGAGGTCAGCCGCTGCGAGTGCTTCCAGCCCCTCAAGGATTCTTGAGAAGACTAGGGGCGGGCAAGCGGTGTATGATACATACCAGGAGAACGAGAAGAAGGAGCTGGCGGCTGCCATGAACGAGATGACTTTCAGCAAGGCGGCTTTGTGAATATGAACGCCTTCATCCTGCGCAGCCTGAATCGCAGAGCTTTGAGAGGATGAGTTGGTTTTTGAGCAAGGTGAGCGAGGCCTCGGGCTGAAAGGTTTTCATCGAGAATAGAGGGAAGTTCAATTTGGCAAGGTACCCAATTCTTCCTTCTCGTGGAAGGCGAGGTAAGCGCCAGGTGCCCAGGCCCTTGGAGGTACAGCCTTGCAGAGCCTTGCAGCATCTTGCTCTGTGGCTCCTACAGCTTGGGGGTGGTTTTGTGGGTGCGCTGCACCTGGCTGCACCTGGCGCCTCAGGTGATTAAGGATGGCAAAGAAGTCACCAAGATCAAGGCAACCAGCATTTCCACTGTCACTATCCTCAATCTTGATTGATGTAAGCAGCTTTCGAGAGGAGGTGTTCATAATGCAAACATCAGGAAACCCTCACAAGCAAGCAGGTGTTCGTGCTTGCGTTATGACCACTCAGAGCGTTGCTTCTCGTTGAACTGCTACATCCCATGATGTCTTTCAGGCCACAGCTGAGAAAGCGCACTACTTTGGCAGCCTGGCTGAGCCGGAAGAACGGTACAATTACGAAGCTTGCTCCGACGTTTTGCAGGGGAGAAGGCGCTGCTGGAGGACGAGCCTCGTGCGGCGACCATTCAGGTCCTGTCTGCCGCTGCCAAGGCCCCTTGTACCAGAGAGCGCCTTCGCTAAAAGAGCGCATGCGGGATGTGAATCCACGGAACTCAGCTGGCTCACAAAGGGGAGTTTCTTCGTGATGTCATGTCTCCGGGTTGCCTGCTATGGCCCACCCTGAAGCGCCGGCAATTCTGGTGTCTCGGCAACTGGCCTTTCTTCCAAGTTCTGTTTGCGCTTGGTGCAAGCTGCTTCCTTGGCCAGCCAGCATTGCCAGTGAGCCGGCCACTGCATCTAAGAGACCACAGGCTTCAGAAACTTCGGAGGCTCCAGAGGTGTGTCCTTGCGTTTGGATGCAGCTCTGAGTCTGGGCGAGAGCTCGAGGAGCTCCTGCGGAGCGACGTGCAGGAGGAACTGGGCGAGTATGTCATTGTCTCAACTTCTCCTGTGATGGTCGGACCTTCCAAAACGCCCACTCCTCCACCTTTCCTTGCTGAGCTGCAAAAGGGCCAGCGCGTTGAGGTCCTGGAGATGGAAACTCTCCCCAAAGAGGAGCGGCTAAGGGGCCGCATAGCGCAGGGTTGGATCTCCCTGTTGAATCTGGGCTCTGGTGGTCTGTCTGCATGGAGGCTGTAAATCTCTTTCTTGACTGCGCCCAAGCACTGGGCAGACTCAGGCTTTCGTTGGGCTTGGCCTCGGAAGCTTCAGGACGAGATTACAGCTAGACTCAGGCGGCTGGCAAAGCTCGCAGAGACTTCGGCCGAAGAGGCGGACCTGCTCTACCTCAAGGCGGAAGGAGATACAAAAGCAGGCTTCAGAGAAGGCTTCCACTTCCTTTTTGACTTGTTCTCCCTTCAGTTCTGTTAGGCTTTGGCAGCGAGGGCTTCGTATGGCTTGCCGGCCTTGAAGAGCTTCAACTCCGATTTCCCAAAGAAGACCTGGGCTTTCTTCGGTCGTGGCTTAGAGCACTGGGACTCTGTGGCAGGCGCTTTGACTCAAAGCTTACAGCTGCGCTTTTCAAAGCTGCGCTTTGAGACTTTTCTGCCATCTTCTGCAACTCTGCAGGTGACCATTCCTATGAGGCGGATGTCTGCGATTGGAATGATTTTGGAGTCATTTCCTTGCTGCCCTTGGTTTTCTTGGTTTTCTAAATTCCAAGCGTGCCCGTCTTGCTTGCTAGGTGCCCCTCACGGCCGTGTCTGAGCAGTTGCGTCGCGAGATGTTCCGTGCCATTGGTGGCAGCGGCAACAAGGCATATGTTCGGTGCCTGGTGGACGCCTACACCCAGCAGCAGTTGCAGTCACCGGGCCAGTCCCTTTCAGCAATCAGAATGCGCGCCCATTCTGCTTACAGGTTTCAAAGCCAGCTTAGCTACATTATTTAAGAACTCACCTTCCAGCTGCTCCGGCTAGGGGGCGTTGCTGAGGTTTACTGACTTCTTGGAGCGCTTTCGAAAGGTGAAGGATGGGGTTCTGATGGACATCGGCGGGGCTTCTGGCCTAAGTCTGAAAAAAGCACTCACTTCTGGGCAAGGCGGCCAAGGCAGCCAAGGCCGCGAAGCCAGTGGAGACCCTCCCAAAGGTTCTTGGACTCAAGAGGATGTGGCACAGTGGCTCCAGGCATGAGGGACTTGGATGCGTAGGCTTTCCTTTGAAACATCCTGAAACCCTTCAAAAAAGCCTTAGAGGTCTTCACCGCCATCACGAGCAGCACCCGGGTCTTTCAGGCTGATGCGTACTTTGGCCACGCGGCCTTCGGGCTCTGCCTCCGCCGGCTCTGCCGACGCTTCCAGCTGGCGAAAAGCTTACAAGCCGACGAAGCTGACGCTGAAGCCGTGCTTGAACTTGAAGCCTCCGCTTTCAAAGCGCAGATGGACGTGGAGCGGTTTAAGAACTTCGTGGAGCTGGTGTCCAGACCGGCCAGTGAGGATGCCACCATGGACGAGGTGACCAACCCTGTTTAGTCACTGTGCTTTCGCCACTCCCTTTTGCCGTCCCTGAGATTGTCCGTGTGGGGCTTCAGACTTTGGGGTCCTCCCAGCACCTCCTTCACCACCTGTCTTTTAAACGTCGTCTTCAAGATTTTTAGGCACCTGAATTTGCTAATTAGTTCTCGTTGGCTGTTCAATTTTAAGGGGGAAACCATTACTGGCACTTGCTTAGGCCCAAAGACGTAATGTCCAACATGCAATCATATGAAGTAGGCCGTAGCACGGTGACATTTCATGTTAACACAACAAAGACATTGTTTCGTTCCGCGTAAGTGCCATGAACATGTTTTCCAGCAGGCGAAATACAATTGGGGACCATCCGGAACCTGTCTCCAACATGTCTGTGTCGATTTCTCTCCCGCCGTCTCCAACCCGCAGATCTGCCAATCCGCAGCTGAACGTGGCTTTGAAACTGAGGTTCTCAAGCTGAGCCCTTCGGTCCTTAATGCCATCCGCCGGCAGACGGACTCATTGTTTGGGACTGGACTGAGAGAGGAGCTTCAGGTGCCTCTGGACCGAGCGTCGCAACAGATCCAAGCCAAGAACCAGGAGGATGTTGCTGCTTCAACGCCTCCGATTGGAAAAATGGCGTCTTTGTTATTGGAAGCAGCCGAAGCAGGTGAGCTTCGGATGCTGCCCTTTCCTCAGCGTTGATTGATCAAATTTTCAAGGTCTTTGTGCTTGGGTTGTTGCAGATGTGTTGCGCTAGAACCGCATTTGCTTTGCAACGCAACCCTTGAAGTCCCCAACGTTGACCGTATTTGTTTTGCTCTGCAACTTCATGTTCCCATTTGTCCAAGTCCAGCCACGTGGCCGCATAGGCGTGCTCCTTTTATGCAACTGCTCCTATCCACACCCTCCCACACCCAGGGACATCATGCGCATGCTTCAGGTCTGTGAGCAAGTTCGGGGCCAAAGAGCGGATAATGTGGGATGCGCTCTCCTTTGGATATTTCTTGCAAGAGGCAGAGGATGATCTCCTCCTGGCAAGCGAATGAGCCCCGAGCTGCGGTGGAAAAAGACGGATCAGTACTTGCAACATGTATGTTTCAACCGACTACTTAAGTGGCTGTGGTCAGACCCTCGTGGTCGACAAAGAGTCCTTCGAGATCCTACTGGGATCTTTGCAGGTGTTAGAACATGCAAGATACTTGCGGAGACGCCTGCTTTGACTTCAGGAGCTTACCCGGCGTGGCAAAGATGGGACTGCGCCAGTGAAGAAGCCAGTGGCGCCCACGGCGGCCGCCACCTTCGGCAAAATCAAGTTTAAGGACCTACAGCCCAGCGAGCAAGGAACCTCCAAACAAGAACATGCTATGTTCCGAGCAGAGGTCGCACCTTAGAGCCTGCGATCATCTCAAATCTTTCTATAGGACCTCAAGAAGCTCGGCCTGCTGGGCTGTGGTGGATTCGGCGCTGTTGAGATGGCGGCTTGGCAGAAACTCTGGAAAGGGAGGTTGAGATCAAATCGTCTTCGCCGGTTGAACCAGCTTGCTTGTGAAGAGCGCTTCTTGCACATCTGCATCGAAAAGACGCTTTCTCCTGCCCTTGTGACAAGTTCTATTGTGAGGCCCTTTCCGAGCAGGAAGTCTGGAAACTCTGAACTCATGACCAACTCCTCAAGGTGGCCATGGTAGAAATGACTTCAATGTCGAAAAGGAGGGGAGGGCCAAATCTGATCCAAACGGACGAAGGTAAGCTAGGGGAATGCCGAGTTTTCAGAAATCTGACCGTGTGTTCAGCATTCGGCAAGTGCCAAAACCTGCATGGACTCACATAAGCTCGTACTTTGTTCCGTCGATCTCTTTGCAAGTGTTCAGGTGGAGGATCTCAACACGGGAGAGACCTACGCTCTGAAGGCCCTGAGTAAGGGGTATGTGGCCCCTGCCTAAGCTTCATGCGGAAGCTTTCGAGCTTTCTGCGAGGGGACATGGCATCCCCTATGGTCGATTCAGGTCAAGAGTGGGATGCAGGGCAGCGTTATCAGCGAGAAAAACGTACAGCTCTTATGCGACTCACCCTTCATCGTGAAGTTGCACGATGCTCTCCTCAAACCTATTGCAACACCCAAACTGGCGCCAGTAAACTTAAGTAGTGGAGGCAGTTAGCATCCAATCAATCTTTCCATCTTTCGCCTTTGCTTGGGATTGTGAACCTGGCCTGCCCTGGTGCTTAGTTGTGCTGAAAGCAGAAAGGAATAGAAGATGGAGTCGTCCCTTGCTGTAACTGAAGGTCTCCCGTATGCATTGTATGCATTGCAGCAAAACAGTCCCGCTGATATGCCGACACCCAGCTGTTCTGCTCGTGTTGCCTACCTGAAGCGGTTTTCGATTTGCAGAGGCCGCTTATAGGTTCCTGCTCTGCGGAAGTTATGCTTGTTTTTCGCGTTGTGTTGAAGTTGAAGAGTGGTCTCCATCATTGTGCGGCAATTTTAGGCCGATCCTCTCTCTCCAAACTCTAATGGTTCAGCTTGTTGTCAGGCACTGTTTTGCACCTATTTGTATGATTGAATGTTTTTCAGCATTGGTCATGGCGAATGGGTTCACGGTGGCCAAGGAGACTTACAATTATGACCAGTCCCTCTACTTCCTCCTAGAATTGGCACTGGGCGGCGAGCTCTACGCCACGTACAACAAGAGGAACTTCTGGGGCAATGATGCTCATCAGCAACCAGAGAAGGTTAGCCAAAGCTTGTTTTTTTGGGTGGGTGAAGCTTTGGTTGGTCTCTGGGTGCGGTTCGGCGGTTGGCCAGGAGAAGTGCGGTAAGTTTTACGTGGCCGGCACGGTCTTCGCCTTTGAACATCTCCACAGCAAGAAGATCATCTTCCGAGATCTGAAGCCAGCAACGTCCTCAGCCCTTGGCCCAGCGTTGAAGACTTCAAGAAGGCTGCAGTTGCTCAGGAGAATCTCTTGCTGAACGACAAGGGGCATGTGAAGCTAACTGACATGGGTCTTGCAAAGGCACGTTCTGATGCGCCAGCTAACACCTTCGGCATGTTGGAATGCTGAAGTCCAAGCCAGGTAGTGCCAGGGAAAACGTTCACGACCTGTGGCACTCCAGCGACTTGCTTGCCTGACTTGCAGCAAAGCATGATTTTCCGCGGCAGCTTTGGCAAAATTTGCTCTGAGGATTACTTTGCCCCAGAGCTCATCGCATCCAAAGGCAAAGACGGAGCCGAGGTGACGGCATTTTTAAATTTAACCCACGGCCTTGTTTCAGGTCACACGCTGGCTGAGTGGCACTTAGATATCCGTAGATCCAGCTGCGAAGAGGACTTGCGTCGCTGTTCAGCGCTGTTGAGGTGGATTGGTGGACGCTTGGCATCCTAACGTTTGAGCTTTGCTCGGGCCACCCTCCCTTCGAGTCGGCCACGCCGATGCAGATCTACTCCAAGGCAAGGCCAAAGACCAATGCTCAAACACCCACCCGGCCCGGCTTTGCCATGGGCATAGCTGCTGGCATCAGTGCATTATGCTGGGAAGGTGCAGAAAGGCATCAACAAGGTGGTCTTTCCAAAGAAGCTCCGTGGCAACATCGAGGCCCTTGTGAAAGGGCTTTGCAACGCATCCCCGAGTCTGCAGCTCAGAATTGCCCGAGGTTTGCGGGCACGACTAGTGGCTATAGTCGTTAATGAAGATACTTTCCTACCACCTGCGTATCTGCTAAGGCGAGCGATTGCCGATGAAGAAGGGGGGCACCCAGAACATCAAGAATCAGGCAGAGCAGAGCAGAAGCTCGCAACCGGCTCGAAAGCTTTGGGCGGTGTGCGAAGGCATGGTTCAGCGGATTCAACTGGGATGAGTGCGCCAACTTCATGATGACACCTCCGCACATCCCTACCGTGAAGGGCAAGAAGGCGCCCAGTGGCACAGACAGATTGGGTGATCCCTAGCCACAGCGACATGCTGGCAGGACATTGCAAACTTCTCTCCCAACAAGGAAGACATGCCGCCACAGATTCCTTACAAGGCAACCCGTCCTGCTTGATGACTGATTGAGTATGCTCATGTACGCTCATGCGCGCTCACTGCTCGAACAGGATCCCAAGACCGGCTGGGATAAGGCCTGATACACTTTTGTCTTGTGATGCCCTGCGACACGTTGTGAAGAGAGCTGCGAGGACTTCGCGACCTCCACATAAGTCAAGCTCAGCCCCTTCAGCTGCCGAGAGCTGGGAATTCAAACTGCAGAGATGCAGAATGCACAGATGTAAGGAACCGTGAGTGAGGGCATAGGAGAAATGCAACAAATTCATCGAAAAGCACCGGGTCCTTGGATGTGACGTCGCGTCTACGTCGAGTCGAGCCACTCGACGTCTCGACGTCTCCCGTTTTTGGGCTTCCCGAAAGCGGCTTGGCTTCGCCTGAAGGCGAAACCGAGCTCCGCTCCGCGGAGTCTACTTGGAGCCCACTGCATGATTCGATGTCTCGGATCCCCGGTGCAACGTGTGCTTTTCACAATGCATGCGGCATTACGTAGCATGCAATGCAGCACAGCCCATGTCTCATTTGCAACCCAAAGTGGTTCGGAAAAAAAAACATCTGAGAGTTTTTTAGATAGAAGGGCGGCGAAGATTGGAGCGCATGAAAACAACATTTCGACAGGCTTGGAGGTCGCCAGCCTTGCCCGTCGTCGGCCACAATAGAGGAGGGCCTGGAGATGTAGCCATCGTAGCCAGTGTCGCCTCCGAGCTCCCCACCACGCCGGTGTATCCTTCTGTGCAAACTGTTGCAGCGTCGCAGGAGTTCATTGAAAGAGGCTCTCCTCTGGAGAAGAGGTGTGGTTGGCTAGACGTAGCAGGGCTAGAGATGATTCCATTGTGAAGTAATGGGCAGGCAGTAATGTGGCACCCTTTTTAATG
>CAJNIZ010015557.1:174084-217001 GCA_905231905.1 Symbiodinium pilosum
AAAGGTGTTGCCTGCATGCATGCATGCATTCTCAGGTGCAGCCTAAACCCCACCCTAGACCCTAAACCTGTGTAGCCTTGCCAAAGGTGAAGCCTTGCCAGGTGTAGCCTTGCCAAAGGTGGAGCAGTGCATTCCAGCGAGAAAACATCTGTCTGTTACGCAGGGGTTCTGCAATTTTATTGATTTGGAATATGCATTTTTAAATGCGTTTTTGGAAGGAGATTGATTCCCATATTGATTTGTTTATTGATTCTGCATATTGATTTCGAGGCTTCATTTCCAAAATCAATAAAACATATTGATTTTGAAGGAAAATCAATAAGTCCACAAGCTTATTGATTGCGGTGTGGCATACAAGCCGACTTTGACCTACACGACCGGAGGTGGCCACAAAGGTGGCCAGTGGAGTGGACCATCCTGGGCCAAAGGCCACAAAGGTGGCAAGCGCCGAAAGGGCGGCGCCAACTACCCCATGCTGACCATCGAGGAGTCCGATTACGTTCTTGCAGCCGCTGAGAAAGGCTAAACCGCTAAGCGCATCTGAGTCAGTAGTGGACACTGGAGCAGCAGCTTCGGCCAGAAGCCAGGAAGCCGTGGAGAAATTGTAAGACACCGAAAGCAGTCGAGGAAGAACAGAAAGCCTTTGACGAGGCTGCGAGCTTCTACGTCACCGAGGACATGTCCCACATCATCAAGGACCGCGCCCAGGTCCTGGAAAAGCAGATCGAGTTCGAGAAATTATAATTGAAGAAGCTCAAAGTCGAGGCTGAAGAGCACAAGAAGTCCGCAAAAAAGCTTCTGAAGAAGGTGATGTTGGCATGTAACCACGAAGCCGTGATCATCGAGCTTGAGGTGGACGACCTCAACGCCTGTGTGGCCGGCGGAACCATGTACACAAAGGACAAGCTTCCGGGCCAAATGCCGCAAAAGAGGCAAACTTCCACCAGCTTTCCGGCAAGGAGAAACTTCGACGATACGATGGCCCGCAAAGTATCGGAGGTCCTCCGAAGCCAAGCTCGTCGAGCGGCGCATGAGAACTTCAATGAGCAGACCATTCGGGGCCGGATCGTCCCGATGAGTTGGTCGTTGACCTGGAAAGCACTGATGGAGCCTGCAGATCCGAAGGACAGGCCGGTCTGCAAAGGTGGCTGCAGAAGGCCGAGGCCAGGGTCATCCTTCTTGTACCCAAGGCTGCGTTGGAGCGCAACCTCCTACAGGAACTTCCTTTTGATGGGCGTGGGTTGTGTGTGCAGACGCAAAGAGGCCCTCAATTTGAAGTGGCAAGGGTGCCAGGTCTGCAATCAGGGCAAGCCATCGAGGTGGTCGGCGCCTTCTACGTCACCAACGCCCCGAGGACAAGATTGGAGCCTACAGGACTATGAGTCTTCAAGAGTTTTTTTGATGGAGACATGATAGGACGTGACATGTCGAACCACACGTCGATGGTTTCATCATCGGCGGTGACATGAGCGATCCGGCATGGCCTGCTATCCAGGAAAGGCTGAGGGCCATGTTAGTTGGGAGCCCACGGCGACAAGGGTCCTTTACGCTTGCAGGACTAGAGGTCCAGCAACTGAAGGATTTTTCGAGCCGTGACACAGTTCCAATTCCCTGCAGCCGGTCGAGATCTCTAAGGAGACCAGCCGTGGACCCGCGTGCAAGCTCACAGACAAGGAGGCCAGCCAATCCCGTGGCCTCATCATGAAGGCTCAATCGCGAGCATTCAGACGGCTTTTCAGTACTGTGCCCCTTGGGCATCGCAGCTTCCGCCTTGAACCTCAAGGAGGCCAACCGCATCCTGAAGGATATGAAGAAGACAGCGAAGGAAGACCTTTACTTCCACTCTTTCAACTTCAGCGGGGGAGAACTTGACTTGGAAGTTGGAAGGACATTGTGCCTGTCCACTTAGGAGACGCTGGCCACAAGGGCAGAGGTGACGGGCTTCGCTGAACCAAGCATCCTCCAGGGAGTTGAAGCAAAGATGTCCATCATTGATTGGAGGAGCTGGAAGCCCGACCGCCCTGCCAAGCGAACCGACTCCACGGAAAGCCAGCGGTTTTACGAAGCCGAAGATCGTGGATGGCGAGTATGGCTAATAGCCGTACTGGTGGAGGTCGCTGCGATCCAGAAGGCCCTCAGGGATGATGGCAAGTGTTAGCTAACGTGGGTGCCCTCCGATATCAACCTGGTGGAGGCTTTGACGAAGGTGACAGCTGATGCCTTCAAGGTTACTGCCACATACTTGGAGCGCAGGCGGTGGGTGGTCAGGTTCAACAACGACTTCGTCAGTGTTCGCAAGCAGCAGAACTTGCGCAAAACAAAAAAGCTGCAGGAGCAAAGCTCCTCGACACAGAGTTCACCTGAGTGGGAGCAACACGATGAGGAGTTTTTGGAGCCTCAGCGTCCACCTCTCCGCGACTAGAGCTCGCAAGGAGTTAGTTGGATGCAGCTGTAGTTTGGTTTTGAGCTCCTTCAGGGAGCTGTCATGCGCAGCTTTAGTGTTTCACGTTGCCCCTTTATGTTCAGATCAGGGGCCCCTTTTGAGTCTCGGCAAATGCGGGTGCTGGAAAGCGTGTATGAGCGATGCAGCCATACACGTTTCTTAGTGCCCAGTTTCCAATCCAGCGGCTGTGTAGCAACGGTAGTTCTGAAGGCCAGCCCAGCCATAGCGATACAACCTTCCGACATAGAGGAGGCTGTGTAGTATCCGGCTTCTCATTTCATCAGATCACCGTAGGGGCTTTACATAGCAAGACAGAGGAGAGGAAATAGGGAAGCAACTCAGCTGTTGAGCAAGCACGAGACGCCGCCACTGTCGCAGGAATCTTGGAACCGAGGCCGGTTTCCCGGATGACCTGTTTCCAAGAAGGCTTTGTCAACAAAAAGCTTCCAGGAGAGTCAAAGCGCATCTTCCGCCAAGCACTCAAAGCACTCGCCCGGTGAGCCTTGCAACTTTCTTTGACACCTCATGTAGCCAGGCCCGTGATCAATCAGATCAGGCCCGGCCGCTGCTCACAGCTGCAAAGGCATCAGCGAAAGACTTGCAGGACTGCGCTAGCTGAAAGCTTGCTCAGATTGGTGCAGGGGAATGTGCAGGTCACATCGAATGCCAAGGAGGCTTGGTTTGCTTCAACATGATCTCGCACGAAAGCCTGGCCCTAAGCTCTTCTCACTTGCAGGAGTCACGACGGCGCATGCGCACGCTCCTTGTGCAAAATCGCTTGCAGCAGGGGCCCCATGCAGTGAAGCATACCTTTGTTTTTGGACATGTGGCCAGTGTGAATGCGACTTACTTGTAGAAGACATCTTGCCATTGTTGTTGCCATTGCATGGTTGTATGAAATGCCAGCGCAGGCAGGCGTGCCAGACGTCATAACAGATGCTTTTCTTGGGTTGTCACTCCATAGCTGAGGGGGGCAATGCTTTCCTCAGGAGCTAGTTGGAATTGAGCAGCGTCTTTTGAAGACCTGGTTAGTTGGCTCGCAGATGGGCCTTACGAAGAGTTGTGGTATGGTGTGCAAGCTTGGCAAGCGACGGTCAGCACATGCTGGGTACAGAGCGTGCTGCGGTCTGCGTCAAGGTCTCTTACTGCAGGAGGAGGTCGAAGTCCTTCTCACCCGACGTTTTTGGCAGCGTGGAGAGTTGCGTGAGGCCTGCAGGTCGTGGCTGCCATGACCTGCTCTTGCTCTAAGCATGGCCAAGATCTGTTTGATTCCTGCCACCTTCCGAGAAAAACTCTTTAAAGAGACGCGCAGCTGCCGACATGTGCTTTGGGCATGCTAAATGACAAGAGCTTGGGGCTTTGGACCTTCTGATTCGGATGCCGACTTTCGCACCGGCGGGGGAGGATTGGCTGCATCTTCAGAAATTCCTTGGCCGAGTTAGAATTCTCGGCCCGACCTGGCGCTCAAGGGACGAAAGTATCGCGAATGGATGCCGTGTGCTTCGGTGATGTTGGACGATTTTGCCACATGTTGCCCATGAATCCAATCAGGATGCTCAAAAAGCAGCTCGAAGTGCCCAAGCAGGACCGCTTTCAACAATTTCCGGCTGCAAGGTTACTCTTTTAGAGTTGTATCTAGGACGAGGCTGAGGACACTCTGGTCGTGGTGGACTCTGACGCAGAGACCCCCAAGGCAGACAGGAAAGTAGCTTCTTGTGAAAAGCTTAATGCTTGGCAGGGGAGCTCCAAGCGGAAGAACGCCCAGGCCAAAGAGTGCGAGAGCTCGAAATCTAACGATTGCTTTCAGGTTGCTTAGCTATCGCAGGCAGAGCGTCCGACAAGCCGCATGCGGTCCCGCGTGCACTGCTGGCTCGGTTTTTTAAGCGTTGTTCGCCGTGCGGCGATGTTGCGTGCCGTGCGGTATATGCCTCCTCTTTTTGCCGTGCCTCTCAAGCAGCTGTGCAGCATGTGACTACGAGGCGGGTGAGTGAAATTAACGTAATCTAATCCATTGTGGATGGCCCTGGCCGCATGCTGGGCTACAGCCAGTTACAGACTTGAGAACTCGCTGCAGAGTTGTTGAACATCTCACTTGAACCATGCGGCCATCAGCACGATGTCCTTCTCCAAGGGCGGCTTGGACCTGCAAGCTGTCCCTTGGCAGAGTTGGCGTCTCTGCTTTTTCTTTGTGAAGCTTTGACAAGAAGAAGACTTTGAGGTCTTTGACTCTCTGCGCTGCCTGCCCGTTGAGAGAGAGCCCATCTTCGCCTCGATCAATCGCCAGTGGGCCACTGGGGCCTTGGAGGAGCTCAGAGTGAGTGAGTTTAGCAGTGAAAAGCTCTTCAATAGCTCAAGAGTAAAGAGCTCCTTACTTCGCTCAGGTCTTGGAGGTCCATCCTTGGAGCTCGCACCGACTGGCCATCTGACGGCAGACGGCGGACGGCCTTTCAAAGCACATTTTTTTTCAAAACCCAGGCGACGGTGATCACGGCCATCCTCCTCCGAGAGTTCGTTGGGCCCGTGTCCTGGAGTCAGCCGTGATTCGTCAAATCCATGCCATCTTGGATTTCTATAATTCTACTGCATCTGCAGCGTATAGCGAGCTGCTGCGAGCTCTAGAGTCAGTCTTCGCTTTGCTTGGCTGCGGAGGTACCGGATCTTGTTCAATCCGACGGAAAGCCCGCAGGGCCTCTACAACCGGCTCCTGAAAGTCTATGCCGAAGATGAGCTGCCCCAGCGCCTCCAACATCAAGGACCAACGAAATCCTAGAAACTCCAGGCAAGAGCTGCGCTAAGAGCTGATGGGAGGAGAGAATTTTGGGTACGCGAACATGGAGGTTTGGGCTGCCAGACTCGAGACCGACGCTTCGCAGCCCGGCTGCTTCCAATCCTGGGTCGGTCACTGACACAGATTGATGTTAGAAATGGAGAAATGCAGCTTCAGACAGTAGAAGCTTCACGAATTGGCTGAGCCACTTGCTGCCCCAGCCTCTTTTAACCACACTCTGAGGGGTTGCCAGGATCAAAGTTCCTGGGCTGCCTACATTCCATCCTTAGATTTGAAAAGCAAACTTCAAGACAATCCTGGGCTTCGGTTCATGAAGCTTGTGCCCAGTTCACTTCATGCACGTTCCGATTCCTGCATCCCTGTTCTAGATTCGATGCTTCCATGAAGTCCAGTTTGCGCAGAGGTAACGGCAGCTGGCAAACTTTGCTCTCATGGCTGTTTCCTGGGGATAGTTTTGTCCTGTGAGCTGCCGTGGATAGAGTGGTTTGGGCAACGTTTTTGCCGAGGAGCTCGTCCTCAATGGTTGATGCAGGCCCCACAGGCTGGTCAGATTCCTCAGGAAACACTTAGAGTCGAGCATGACAGCCGGACAGCCGGACAGCTGCAGGCTATCACGGCTACAGCGGCCTTTTGGCAGCATTTGGCACACGGTGGCGGATATGGCCCTTCTAGCGAAGTGTTCTGCTTTGCCTGGTGCTGTTTGGAGGTTGGTGGGTCTCCGGTGCCTTTGGCCGCAACACGAGCTTTGCCCTCCCGCCGGAATTCTACCGTGCCTACGACGTCAAAGAAGCTGCCAACCTGCCACTGTGGGAGGCACCCAAAACAAAGCAACCGGTCAACCGGTCATGGCTCTTGTCTTCAGGCTATGCGAAGCGTCTCCAATGTCAGCTGTCGCCTGCCTTGCTGTTGCCCGGGTTGTGCGCGAAGTTGTAGTGCCTGCGACGATGTCCACTGGTGCCCAAGTTCTGAACGAGGCTGGGTTTGGTTTCGAGTTGATGCCTTTCGTAAGGAATGGTAGATAAGACACTCGCAGTCCAGGAGCCTGCTGTTTGCACTGGCAGGTGACCTGCTCCCAGCGGTGATTGCAATGCCCGGCGTGGACCAGGGGTTCAATGAGGAGTCAGATCCCACCCCGCCATCCGGCGTCATGCTGCAGTTAATTCACAATTCACGCCTGTAAGCTGCAAACAGATCTGTTTTTTCTTGCCGCCAGGAGATTGCACGTAGCCATGGCTTTCGCTTCGGGGTCCGCTACCTCAGCCCAGAGCGCTACTCGCAGCTGGCCATGCAGGTGCAGCGCAACGATCGCAGTAAGAGGTGGGAAGAGTGACTTAGAAATGCGAGGCTATCTCGATGGGTGCACCCAGCATCGTGCATATGCAGCGTGCTCAGAGATATTTTTCACGGTGCAAACTGGCATTCAACAGCGTTGAATAGCAGCTCTGTTGCATGGCCAAAGTTCACGAGAAACAAAAGCACAGCGTCATTCCTGCAGGTGGCACCCCTCACAGCTCTACACGCGCCCAAACCTCTCAGCGGCAAATTTGCAATTTGCAGCTGCTGGGAGACTGCGTTTTGGCCCGAGGTCTGCGCCTGCTTCAGGCAGGATGCTGAGCCGGATGTTTAGCAAGCATGTCGGAGATGAGATGTCTTGAAAGCGCACAATGGCATGCAAGGTCTAATATGCTATAGAGATCTTAAGCTGCATGTTGTGACTTGTTTTCTTGCGAATGCCTTTTGAAATTTGAGGTCAACCTTTGAGTGAAGATTGGATGGTAGGTTAAGGATTAGGTGTTTCCCAGGTAGATTCAGGCGATTCTGAACAAATTTGGTTGCGACGCTGGGTCTGCAGGTGTTGTTCCCTTGCAAGGTAATGGAGATGGCAAACCTCGAAAACTTGGCCCGCAACTTCGAAAACAAAGCCCGAAGCCTTGAAGTTGACTAAAAGACTGGAAGCAGAAAATTCCGGCCAGGCACGTGCAAAGAGATCAGGGAAAGATTCAACTTGTGAACTCAAGTTGAAGCGTATACGGTGTGAGGCAGCTTCAATGAGTTTGATTGACTGAGGGAGAGGCATCAAATAAAACTGATAAGAGATCAGAAAGAACTTTGATAAGGGATCTAAAAAGATTGATAAGGGATCAAAACAATTCGGGAAGAGTTGCAAACTACAGTACTTAGGCTCTCCCAGGTCCCGGGCCTCCAAGCGCCTGCCGTCGAGAGAAAGAGCGAAACTGCAGAACAACATGAGAAGGGAAAGAAAGAAAGAATTGAATAGAGAAAGAAGAACAAAAACACCAAGAAGACACAACAATCAGGGAAATAGAACAAGAAAGACCGCTCTCGTGCTAAAACGCAGCCTCATGTCATCACCTTTATCATCAGCATGTTTGCAGTAAGGGAAGGTTGTGCGGATAATTTGGTTTGCAAATGGGGTTGGCGGCTGCCCCCAGGTGAGATTGGCACGAGCGTGAGCTACCTCATTACAGTGTTGTATAGTTGACAGGCGAGCAGGTGTCAAACTTGAGTGCACATGAGCTTCCTGAAAGGTTTCGAGCTTGACCAAAGTGAATGCTGCCCGTTCCTTTTTGGCAGGTGTGAAGCTTCATGGTTCACCTGGAATCACAGGTGGCAGCGGAGCCCTGAGCTCCAAGGGTTTTGGGCTGCGGCGGCAAGTTGGAGTTGTGACAGGTGCCCCCGAAGGAATTGTGGACGCTGCCCATATATGACAGGTTGATTGGCAAGGAGGCGCTACTGAGATACGCAGAGTCTCTGAGACAGCATGGTCTGAAGATTCGGTGGAATAACACGCGCAAAGCCCATGCTTGTGGATTAGGAGGAAAAGCGACGGTGATCGGCATTGCGGAGGTTCCGGTAGGCATCGCAGGGATCAATGATTTTATTGAGCTAACCGTTGTCACGGACAATGTGCCAATGCTTTTGCCAATCAAACTGCTGAAGAATCTCAGGGCCGTGGTGGACTTGGATTGAGACGTGCTGGAGATCAAGTCCTTTGGAATCAAGGCCCCAGTGCATCAGCTTCCTTCAGGTCATATGTCAGTGTCTGTAGTGGAGTTTGAGCGCGGAGGCTAGAGCATGCCTAAGGAAGCCAGCACGGTTGAGCATCCTGAACAGTTTACGTATGTTTTGCAGAGTATGACTGATCTCAAGTCAAACGCCGCCCAGTGTCCTGACTCTTCACGCAAGACCGATGGCCAGTGCATCCTTGCTTGTGGAACGCATGATGGCGCACAGGGAGCAAGTGATGAGAGGAAGTGCAAATGTGCCAGCGGCAATGTTGAGGCAGAAGAGAGCGCTTCAGCGATGGAGGCAAATCGGCGAGAAGTTGGCAGACCTCATGACTGTCATCGGCCTGCGCGCAAGCGTGTTGGCCTGGCTGCCAAGTTCCTCCTCGCAACTTTTGGGTCTGGGCTCGCTCCTTCTACCCGTCAGACAGGCAGTTGGAGTACAAGGAGATCATCAAACACTTCGAGTACCTCTGGGAGTCCGCGAAATGAAGGACCCTCCCAAGCAAGTAGTGACTGCTTGCGATACTCGAAGGAAGTCTATTGCTGCACAGAGGCCGCTGGAGGTACATGATGCCCGAGAAGCTCACGGAAGTGAAGAAGATGTCGAGCAAACCTATGTCGGGGCCGTCGGATGCGACCTCAACAGCTCCCTTGATGTCCAGTCAGGGGGTCGCTTCGAGCTCGGATCAGGTGCTTTGCGGATGCTTCATCTCCAGGCAAGCGGTTGCTGTCCTAGAAAGTCATGCGTCCAGACTCCTGTCCCAGCAAGATATGTCCTACGGGTCGTTTGAGAAGCTGATGAGCGATTGGCCGGACATGTCTACGAGGCAGAGACCTTTCTCCAAGAAATGGTAGTATTTTTTTTGGGCTGTAGGCGCGTGGACCAGTACGGAGTGACACGCAGAACCAACGAGCTTCCGACTTTGACTAGATATCTGAGCTCGTTCGTGCAATACCAGTGCAGATGCCAAGGTTTGGAGCGTGCAAAGTGGATAAGCATGGCTGTGGGGGTGAACGCAGGCAGTGGAGTTCATTGCGACGTCCATAACCAAAGGCAAGCCTTGAGCTACGTTACGGCTGCTGGCGGATTCCGTGGAGGTGAACTTGGGGAGTGCTGAACAACGTCAAGTACAAGGTTTGTGAGTTCGACCGCAGGGAATGGCACGCCATGAATTCCTGGACCGGAAAGGGTATGTGCTTTCCGCGCACACTGTTCGAGGTATGGGCGAGATCGACGGCGAGACTCGTCAGGAGCTGCGAAAGCATGGTTTTGAGATGCCCAAGGAGCATTATGTCAAGATGTTTGATGGCTTGAGTCGTAAGGTTGATGACCGCGTTGCGGGGGTGTTTGCTGAGTTAGAGGCCGAGGCCGATGATGACGGAGCCGAGATTGACGTCGACCAGCCTCGTGTGGATGGAGACGTGGAGCCAAACGATGAGGAGAAGCGCTTGATTAAGAAGCTGCGCAAGAATATGGGGCATCCAGCTTCCAGCTGGCAAGATCGCTTCGCTCGCATTGCGCACGCCAAGCCGCACATTTGCAGGTAGGTGGCCAAGCACTTCAGATGTGACGCCTGTGAGGCGAGGCCTCTGACCAAGGCCAGTTTTGCCCAAAAGTTACGAGCCGGGCAAAGTGTTTGGAGTGGATGTGATCTTCTTATTGAGTTCCCTTGACAAGAGTCTTTCCAAGAGTTGAGTGAGCTGTGCTGGGTTGTCTCCTTCTTTAACGAGTTAACGGATCCGGGCTTCAAGCTCGGCGAGTGGGAGAAGCGTTTGCAAGAGAACAAGGTTGTGGCCATCGCCAAGGAGGATTCCCGCGACACCTTGAAGGAGTTTTTGTGCATTGTGGACGCCAAGGCCCTATATGATCATCTGTCCAAGAAGCCGGTTGGGCCAAGCCACGACAAATGCACTTCCTTGGAGATCCAGGTGGTTCGCCAGAACATGAATTCGATTAAGGGCCATTTCAGTATGATCGTGGACGGGGACGGGCTCACGGAGAAGTTTGGAAACATGACAGCCTTGTATGACCTCCTGTCCACGGGTGGGTACCAGATAGTCAACGAAGTCAAGGCGTTGGAGGTCGAATGAAATGAGAAAGAAAAGCTGGGCTATAACAAGCGCTGAAGTGAGTCAAGCCCAAGATTGCTCTTTCAGGAACGAAGTTCCGGGGGCTGTCAAACATGAGTGTACGCGCGCTTCCTGAAAGGTTGCGAGCTTGACCAAAGTGAATGCCGCCCGTTCCGTTTTGGCCCTAGGGGCCCCTTGACGCAGCGCTGGGTTCATTGTGGAGAGCAAAAAGAGCGCAGCGCAATTGCTGGTGTGAAATTCGAGGGTCTACCTGGACACAGCGGGCGTCCCTTTCTTTTCACCACTCTACGTGCTACTCGAGTATTGTCCCCTAGAACCTCGAGAGGGTGGCGTGTCACAGACAATTGTGTACACATGAACTGTACATGGATTGATAGCGAAGCAACAGGACTATATTTAATTCAGTCAGGCACAAATTTACTTCTTGTTGCGTAATTTTCCCGCCCTCTGGGTGGCGCTTGGGCACACCCTCAGAAAGGCTAACCTGCGGCTGACCATCTTGTGGAAGACGCCCAGGGCACACAGAAACCTTTGTTGAAATCCCCCGTGCATTTGAATTGATTTCCCAGTTGCGTGTCATGCATGTTGCAGTCAGTCGCATGTACAATCACATGTTGACAGGTATTGACTTTTGCCTCCGCCGCAGCCGGCTGCAAAAGAGCTCAATTGCAAGGCTTAATGGTAGTTTGTTTGCTTACGTGGAGATCCTCCCTGGATCTTTAGGTTATCAGCCGTAGATTGCGGTCGGTAGACTTAGCTTGCAAGGGTTACGCGTGATGATGAAGAACTCATTCCTGCGTTGGTTGATGGCACAATGATCTCCGTGACACTGTCACAGGCAATGGCTAGACAGGCTAGGTTAGCTCCTCCCGACCGTGTGGGATGGTATCCAAGAGCAGGTACGGAAGCTGGCTACTCCCCCTCAGAGATTCCATCAGGTATGGTCAACGTCGATGCTAGAAGTGTTCACAACCACCAGAACTTGTTTGTGGCACCGAACACACGCGCGCCTGACAGGATCCTGGAAGCTGAGGCGGATTGACGACATGATGCCATCATGATGAGGCAAGAAGAACACTCGTCAGCTGTACTTCGGGAAACTGAGAGTCGTGCAGAGAACTATCATCAGAATGAAATGAATGTAGCGGCCAAGAATTTCGCTAACCTGCAAGCAGTCACAGAGCAACTCAGACGAGAGCTAATGAGCCAAACCAGGGAACTTCAGGAAAGCAGGCTTAGGTTTGCGAGGCGTGAAAGTCCGGTAATTTGCGGAGGAGCGCGAAGGGTTGAACCGTGAGTTAAAGAAGAACAAGGAGGATTCGCTTGACTTCCTCAGAGAGTTGTTTACTAGGGAACTCACCGCTCGAGACAGGAAGGCTGAAGGGAAGATAGCCCAAATCAAGGTCGAAGCAAAGGCTCTGCCGTCCGCGCCTGAAAACCCCGTGGATAGGTCCCATCATCCTTCAGAGGTCTGTTCGAACACGACTTAGGAGAGGAACGCGCCAAGACGACTTTGGATGCGTCGGGAAACCGAATGCCGGGCAACCCCACGTCCTGGAAGTTTTGGCCAGCAAGCCTCATGAGCCCGAAAGACCACAGGTCGTGGAAGATTTCCATGCGTGAGACCGTGCGTGCAGCATCTGATCAGCCTGATGAGACCTTCAAGTGGTTGCTAGAAGTGCAAAGCCGCGTTAGAATCCCTAAGGGATACAGGCAAGTTTTGACCCTTGACACAAAACTTCTAGCTGTCCTCTCCAAAGTCGTGAAGGGAGAGCTCGGCCGTACGATCCTTAATCGCAAGGAGGTTTGAGGCAAGCAAGGGTCACGCAGTGCGAGGGCACCAGGTTTTGTTAATGTTTGAGCAACTCTTTAAAACCAATGAGGAAGCTGGCTCGCCTTACTCTGTTGAAGACCTACATAAGGTGAGTCTGAACAGTGACGATTTGTCAACATTCACTCACAATTGGGAGCCCGTTATTGCCGGGATGTCTCATGTTCCAGAGGAAACTATGTTGAGGGATATCCTGCTCAGGCAATTTCGGAAATCGCAGTGAATGAAGTATGACCTAGAGGTCTATGATCGTACCAAAGAGGGAACCCACAACCACACTTAGACTTTTTTGGCTTCCTTACCCAGTCCGTGCAGGACCTCCTGACCCGTGAGCGCATTCGCAGGAATCGTGACAGGGCGCAAAAGGGGGCGACGGTAAAGGCTCACAGGTCACAGTCCCAGGGTTCTAGGTCATCTTCACGATCTAGCTCGAGCCGTAGATCTTCCTTGCCCCGAATTCCAAGTAAGGAGAGGAGGCTGAATCTGCCGCTTCTTCAAGAAGAATGGTATAAGTGCAAGAAGGGTGATCAGTGTGAGTTCCTGCGCAAGACTATAGGAGTAAGTCGCCGTCCATCACTACTCCAGCTAAAGAAGGCCAGAAGGCAAGGTCTCCTTCCCCGTGTGCTGGAAGGCGTAGAAAGTCCAGTCGTGGGAGATTTTGAGAGCAGTCGACCAAGGCGGCTTGCTGCGCGGCCCCAACGGGCACGCCGAGATATGGCAACTTCGCAGCTGCTGCTCCCTCAAGGCGCAGGGCACGATCCCCCCTCACACCGGTAGTGAAGAGGATCGTCTGAGCACTACAGACAAAAGCCGCCCCGCTAAGCCAAACGTAAACTCAGGTGCCCAGGCACTGTCGGAGGCTCCCTCTCGGCCAAGCGTCGATGACGACGGCGCTGATCTTGATGAGTGGCTCGCGGAGCTCGGCAGGGAAGGCATCGATGCAGGCCCAGATGAAAACGAGGGTTTTACCCAAGAGGATGCGAGGGGAACCTCCGGCCGGGGAAGCGGAAGCCAAGAAACTAGAACCAATCAGCCTGGTAGATAAGGATCTTCAGCCAAAACAGTTGTCAAAGTCGGGATTGGGATGGTTTACGACAGCTAATCACCCCTACTTGTTGGCTGCGCATTAAACGCATTATCCCACAGCTTTCAGGACACCAGCGCCCAAATTCCCGCGCTGTGCAATGAGGTCTACTTGGGTATTTAGAGAAGGAAATGGTCCAAGATCGAGGATAGCGTTGACATTCGGAGTTCAAAGATAAAGGCAGGTAAGTTTGTAGAGAGGACCATCATGTCCGTTACCATGTTTACCAGGCCTGATGATGACCCTGCATGAACATGTCCCCAATAGCGATATGGATTTGGATCACGACCCCGATGGAGGCAACTCATCACCTCATGATTGTCCGCTGAAACCAACAATTTGGTTCCTTGGGCTGCTGAACATGTGTCAGCAGTTTACCCCTCAGCTGCTTCTGGACTTAGAGCGGCCGACCTGATCTCACATGCTGCCGATCCTCCTGTCTGCGTTGGTTTTGGAGGGACGTTCTTCAACGTCAAGAACTTTGCCGAGCTGCTGCGCCACCAGTTTAAAGGTCACGTCCACTCTGCTCACGTTCCAGGGTCACTGGCGGCTCCATCCCGTGAATGACATCCAGGAGTACGCCAACGACCTCAATGATTGGTATGGCTCCAACTACAACGCGATGATGGGAGCGTACGACGAGCAGAAGCAGCTGGCTGATCACAACAGGCAGCGCCAGAAAGGCAAAGGCAAGGGCGGAGACAAGGGCAAGTCCAAAGGCAAGCGCTGAGTGGCAGCTTGTTTTCTTTTATCAAAAGTCGCATCATGCCATGCCGGTGATATTCCCGGTGTTTAATGTAAGCATTTCCATTGCCCGGGAAACCCGTGGCCGAATCTTGTGCTGTTGGTTGTGTTGTTTGACTGATGCGCATTGTTTTGTTTCTGCTTGCGCCGCTGAGCGCCCAGAATTAGTATATCATCATGCTTGTGTGTGTCAGTCTAGATTCAGGGGGGAATACTATATAATATTATCCTGACCCACAATCTCAAACCTACTGCGCACACTCACATTCCCAATCGGTTCAACTTCAAAGTGCCGCATTTCTTTGCTACGCAAGCGTGGATCCCGTCCTCCATAACATAACAGAGATGATGCAATCCTCGCTGATGTGTGCAGGGTAGCCCTTCTGCACTTTTGCTGCAGTCGTAAGGACGTGCTAAGCAGTCGTAACGCACTGCCAAAGGACACAAGTATCTTGTGCGTAATTCGTTTGGCATTGAACCCATCGCGGCGGCGCTGGAAAACGAGGGGCAACCTTCCGTCAGTCGTATGTAGGATTTCGTTTCTTGCACTGCTTCGCTTTGCCGCAAGTTACGCCTAGGTGCTCGAAGAGCACCCGGCGATGGGGGTGTTGAAATCCCCTGCGCGCTGCAGTCAGTCTCATGTACAGTCACATGTTGACAAGCGTTGACTGTTGCGTCCGCTGCAGCTCGCTGCAAAAGGCTCAATTGCAAGGCTTAACGGTAGTTTGTTTGCTTACCTGGAGATCTCCCCTGGATCTTTAACTTTGTTTGGAGCTAAGCTGTCTCATACCGCCTTGTGGAAAGCCCCTTGAGTTCATGGCTCGCTCGCTGGCAGGCTTACTTACCTTTGCCTTTAAGCTTTGATTTGGGCCTGTCCTGGCTCTTCCGACTACCTTTGGCCTTACCTTTCTGTCGATTTGCCTCTTGCCTTTGTGCCCTCGCCTGCTATCTACGTCACTGGCCTTGGTAAGATTATGGCAGAGTGTGAAGTAAAGAATGGCATGCCTGTCACCATCTTTAGGGCCTATAGAAACAGAGCTTCAATCCCAGCGCACATAAGGCATTCACTGTGGCCCCATTCAATGATGCAGGCAACCGTGCAATCCCCATTCGGATCTTCAGGCTTAACCTCTAGCTCATCCTAAGGCTTGCCATAGTGTTCTTCAAAGTACTGGAGATCGTCTGAGGTGTTACCTGAAGAAAGCCTGAGCTTGGGGCTGATATTAGATTACCTCCCTGACAATGAATGAAGGCATCCCTGTGACATCTGAACACTTCTTGGAACAGGGACGGAGGTTGACTTTTGGTTACTACCACCAAACTTGTAGCTTGAGGCGTTGCCATCACCGCCAATGACATCCGCCTGATAATGAAGAAATCTGCTGCCATTGAAGACATCATCTCACCACCGAGTGCAGGGCTACCTGTGGAGCACACATTGGTTATTCAGGTGGACGGAACAAACGCGCGCAACGTGCATGCCGCGTCGGCGCATCTTATCTTTGGCTGGATGTTCTGCCTTAAGCATGTTTAGTTGGGCTTCTTCGCTATTCATAAGGCCTGCTTGCTCCCAATCCTCACGGCTATGTTCATCCCCAAAGCAAAATCTCACAGATGGCGTAGGTTAGTGGCGCATGTGTTGTCAGGACTGGTGTCTATCAACCAACCATTTGCCTAAAGGGCATCCTTTTTTTTTCATGTTGTGGATTGCGCCAGCCTCCTACAAAATGAGGATATGGGCATGGATGTTGGAGAGGATATGGAGGAACAGATAATTCCCACAGGTGTCTTCCACTCCACAAGGTAAGGTGATGGAAGCATTGCGGTGTGGAGTGTCTTCTTGATCTCTCCTGGATTCAGGACGCACACCGACAAGTGGCCCCGACTCCTATGCTGGAGCTAGCAGGCTCTGGTGCAGCGGGCGCGCCTGAGGTGTAGCCAAAGGTATACTCCTTAAACGCCTGAGGCTAGCGCGGCTTCACAGACCAACCGAACAAGCGTTGACCTCTTCATAGGACCTTGGGAATTCTTGATGATGTCCATTCCTGCTTATCTTCCTTGGCCTTGGCCACTTCCTGATCATCATCATAGATGTTCCTAAGATCCCCGGCCCTAAATGCGATCTTCTTATACCTAGCGTTAGGCGCCCGGCGCCGAGGCTCTAGATGTTGCTCGACATTTGCACGGGTGAGGCGTTCCTCATTCACAGCAAGTGAGAGCAGTTGCGATTGGGTGTGTGACTTGCGGAGTCCTAGACCCCAGATTCCTAAACCATCCCTGCCATTATGATAGAACTCGTCTAGAACCCTAAAGGGCGATTTGGCAAGATCTGCGCACAGTGTATTGACGTCGCCTGCATCACCTTCATGAGTGCGGATCGCGGCTTGGTGGCCCTCCATACCTGCCAGGAACTCCAAAATTCCTTCTTCGTTGGTATTGATACCTTCCGGTGCAGGAGCTTCTTCAACGTAAACCATCGTGGGTTCTTCGGAAGGCATGAACACTGCGGGCGCTGCCTCCCTAAAGTGTTCGACCATATCTACATCCTCCTCGCCTTTGATCTCCGGAAGACCAAACGTGTCAAAGAAGTCCGGAGAGCGGTTCAGCCATCTGAGTGTCATCAGGAACCGTCTCTGGGTCGAAGTTCATAGCGTGGCGAGTCAACGTAGGTGTGGTCTTCATTACCGATATTAGGGAAGACTGCGCAATACTGCCTTCTGATAGATTCCTCGTCCTTGCGCGCCCTCAAGTGTGAAAACAGATCGTAACTGCACAGCTCGTACATGTGCTCAGGGAGTCGATCAAAGTCCTCCTTGATGGAATTGCCTTCATAGTACTTTTCGCGCAGGGTGACGTGGCGTGCCAAATTTTCGTCATGCTCGGCAGGAACGACATTCCAACGCTCATCGTTGGAGAGCGTGGGTGTTTTGGAGGCGTGTCACTGTGAAGAGCTTCTCTGTCGAGAACGGCCTCCTTTCCCCAGTGCTGGTCGGCAAACTCAGCAATTTCTGTGATTAAAGCCCGGGCTTCTTCAAGAACCCTTAGGATTATATCTTTGTCCAAGTTCTTGAGATGTGTACCATCAAGTATCTCCAAATCATTTTGGTAGATACGTATGCTGTGCCCTGGCCGACGCATCAAAATCTTCAACTCAATGGCGCAACGTTCTCCGTGAACCATCACCATGTTCCCTGGAAGACGGCCGGAGTTGTGCTGATCTTGGTAAATCAGCAACCTCTGACACGTTGACGTTAACGTCAAGAACGCATGCCGAATTTGACCCCTACCTACTGGAGCGTCAAGGGGTTTAGAACTATTCTCCTTAACTTCTTCCGGAAGTCCCGAGTATGGAGGGTTTACAACTGGGGGCTTCGCTCGGGCTTGCATTGAAGCCCTAAGACTATCCAGCTGAAGATTCACATCTTTAGGTTCAGGTTCCTGCTGCTCTTCCTCAGAACTACTTTTTTCGGAAGAATCTGGAGTTGCTGGAGCGGCAACAGTTCCACTTACTCCTGCCTGCAGGTTGTGAACCTCGAGCTTCCTCGGTCGGATCATAATCCGGTTCGCTCTTCGCTACTGGTAGATCTTCTACGACTGGCCTTGACTCTCTTCCTTTTCGTAGGAATCTCTGCCTCTTCTTTACTGGTTGAGGCTTTAACTTTGGGAGTAGGGGAAAGATATGCCCGCGGATTGCCTGAAGAGGGTCCCTTTGGGTTTTCCGGTTTTTCAGACTGCGACCTTTATCGACGCTTTGGAGCGGCCGGAGGTTGAGGAGCCCTCCGTTTTGTAGGCTCCTCGTCTTTGGGCTTAAGACTACGCTTAGCTGAGCCCTTCAGACTCTTCCTCTTCAACTTTGGCTTCGTGGCTTTCTTTCCCAATTTTGACGACGTCACCGCATCTTGTTTTGAAGTAGTGCTTGGCTTATTCTCCTCCTTCTTTTTGGGAGGCACCACCGCCGAAGCTGGATCTGCCTCATGACTGCTGCGACTGTTGGAAGCACGCTTTCTTTTTGGGGGCGCAACAACTGGAACAGGATCCGCTGCACTACAACCACGGCTCTTCCGGGCACGGTTGCTCCTTGGAGACTGTTTCCCACTGTGCTTGATTTGCACCCTGTCTACCACTGGCGGTTGCCTTATGGCGAAAGGTTGTTCTTTTTCGAAGAGCGCCGGTCGGACTTGGAGTTCGGCCTTCCTCATCTGGGTACTCATCGACCGGTTCTTCTTGTTCCGGTCTATCCGACCACTCTGTGTCGTCGGGATACCAGACATTGTTGGCCCTCCATGTTTCCCTTGGCCCATTATGATTTTTACCCCACATGGAACGAGTGGAGCGTGGGATGGCCCAACTGGCTGGGAGGGCGCTGGGGCTGTTTGAGCCAAGCTTCCTTTTCTGCAGCTGCTAGGACCTTTGGGTCCTTATTAGGGTCATATTGACCGCCCCCGTAGCGTATGCGCTGCTCCCAACTGTGATCATCAGACTCACAAATTGTGCAGCTACTACCTTGCTGTTCATGATAAAACTGGCAGCCCTTCTACAAAGCTGTAGCACTCTGGTTGACCACTTCCAGGTGCACCGCCTCGTAGGCGAATCCTTAATACGCTTCCTTCTTCTCGAGCGGACTAAGGTACCGCTGGCCAGAGGCCATCTCCTTGGTGAAACGTGCAAACTAGTTAGACTAGTTACGGGAGTCTCCTCACCAATGAAAACCACACAGGCGAACTCTAGGCTAGGCCTGGAGTCGGGATGATACCTCATGAGAGGCGGCACTCATCAGGGATCGCACCCCGCTCTACAGGTCCTGCCGAGCACTATGGCAGCTCACTATGGGGAGTTTCCTCACCCTGCTCCGCTGCTTGTCACCTACTTGGGAAGCGCTCTCACTGTGGTTGGCCAAATTGGCACGCTGAATTAAGAGGGCGGTTCCTCGCCCTGTGAGTCTCAAGCTACCAGGTATAACTCTGGTCCTTTTGCGAGGCCAGGCGTTCTCGCGCTTCCTAACCGGCCACCTGGGACGCCCATAACGACACACCGCCCCTCAACACAGCGCAGGGCCGACGCTACCCCTCAACTAGGCGCGGGGTCCGAACGACGCCTTGCAAGGCACCACAACGCGCCTGCGTGGGCATAGGCCAGGGGTGGGACCACAGCAAATCCCAGCAGGGCGGCGTGCTCGCGGTCACCGACCGACCTGCCTGGGCTCAGACAGGCCCCGAAACTCACTGCGTCTAAAGTAGGCACTAGAACTGAAGCTAGAGAAAAACCCCGGTTTTTTCCCTAGAGCCTTCCCCAGTTTTCGAGCCTTTTCTCAAGATGCTGCGCCAGAACGGAGGCTCCAGAAATTTAGGGAAGGGTGTTTTGCCTGCAAGCACGCTATGGCCGTCAAAAAACCCAAATCACTGCAGCCCCGATGCTGTGACAACCACTCCTGGACTTCAGAAAAGTCCAACACGGAAACCTCCCCTTTAGGAGGCAGGGATTGGTGACTAGGATGGCAGCCCTCAAGACTTCAAAGGAGGCAACCGCTTGACCTACATCAGGGATCAACTACTTGCACCTCACCAAGGCCCCCAACCCCCGCTAACCACCAGTAACTGGCAACACGTGTAAGCGCTAAGAGAGCATCCAGCCCAGCAGACTGCACCACCTCTGGGACTGAGGCAGCAATGCGACCGGATTGGCTCCCCTAACAAGGACCAAGAATGGCAAACTAAACAAACCACTAGAGAAACCCTTCCCCCAGAGGCTGGGAGCTGGCAGGAGGGGTCGGAGAAAGCGAGGAACTCCTCCACTTAACCTGGACTGGCCCATCATGGCCCCTGAGTAAGCTCCTCGCAGCAAACATCAGCTGATGAGCTAACTGCAGCAAAAACCTCACAAAGCTGCAATTGCCAAGAAACAGGGATGCGAATTACCCTGCCTGGGGCAAAAGTAACAAACTGGCCACCACCAACGCCTCGCCCAGCAAAGACGGAGATAGGGAGGGCCAGCTAAGATGCAGCGAGGCCGTGCCTAAAACTTGCTAACAAGGAAAAAGCAGGCAGTAAGCAGGGCGCTAAACCTACCGCACCCTTATGCCTGCTCTGGCTTCGCCTTTCCTGCTTAGCGCAGCACGTCACAGGGCTAACAAGCCCTTGCCCCCGGACAGAGTAAGGCAGCTAGGCAGAGAGGGAGCGCGCGCTACCTCAGCCTCGCGAAAGATTGTCCAGGCGGACCAATGACAACTTTGTCTCCAACAATGAGCCTGAAAGAGATCCAGAGCCTGGACCAGTACCTCAAGATGTGCAAGACCGTTTGAATGAATGGTTACATCAACACGTTCGTATTCCAGCTCAACAGCAGAGACAAGAACAACCTCCAGTACCGCCAGCTCAACAATGCTGTGATTTCAGGAAGAAGATACCACAGACAAGGATGTGGAAGCTTAATGGCTGCAAGAAGGATTGCAGAATATACGATGGAAGTGCACCGAAGGTTGACCCACAGACCGTGTCTAGTTTGTGATCCTCCTCAGCTACCAAACCCTTAAGGAAGGATGATGATGAAAGACGAAAAGTTCAAAGGTAATAATATGATGAAAGAAAGAAAGAAAGTTCAAAGAATCGAGAAACTGAAGAACAAAGAAGTTGTGGACGTGAAGCAGTGAGTTTTTCCGTACAGGTTGAACTCCTACCACAACACGCTTCCCGTACAGCGCGAGGGACAAGTACACCGAGGTCAGTGTACAGCCAGAGCCCTTAGTTGAAGGAAAGCAAGTTTCACAAAGAGTTGTATAGTTAAAAGAACAAGACCCGTTGTATGATGTAGTGCTAGCAACGCACAACATCAAGGCGGGGTGTAAAGATTTTCTAGCATGTACAACCCCAATTTGTAAGTGAAAGTCTAACATGGATTTTCATGCATGAGCATGTGGAATTATGTGTTACCTCGCAGCACCTCTCAAGGACTTGTAAAAGAGTGCTGAGTTTTTCATTTGGGCTCCTTCACAGGCACAAGGCCAGCATTACCCTGAGCCCATACTTCGAGCTCTTCAGGAAGTAGACGACCTTGATTATAACCTAGACCACCATGGTCAACTCCTTGAGGCCCTACAACCTGATTACTTAATAGCGACTCGGCTACACCAGAGCCTAGAAGGGACTGACTCGCAGCAGATTGAACCACTTGTCCAAGATATTGGGTCGGCAATGGGCCTTTCTCTGCTGGAGCTTTTGAACTTCCTGCTGGATGGCCTGCAAGCACAGAGCCTGTAGCTCAGAGCGCATACTTGACATGACTCCGCCAGAGTCAGTATGGCCATCACCGGCCAACACGGGGTGTGGGGAATACACGGGATTACTGGAGAACTTGGGGACTGCATTACCTACAAAGCCCCTATCACTCACAAGTTCTCCTCCCCTATTTAGAACACCCCCAAAGAAGGGTGTGCACATACCATTTTTTCAGACTAAAGCCTAGACCCTAGATGCTGTGCAGCTGCCACTTTGACGATGAGGCCTGACCAGAACCCTCAACCCCGGCAACTGACACAATACGACGTAACCTAGGAATCCACTCTTTATCGTCAAAATTACTACCATTGAGCATTTGACGCATCAGAGGGCCGTTTCCATATTTTCAAGTTGGTTCAGTAGAGCTTCCCGCTCTTCACTATCACCAAAGTCTACTCCGGCATGTTGTCCAGCAGATTGCGCAACTCCACTCGACGCTGGACCGCTTTGTCCACTCAACCGTGAACTACTCATATACGGGTTACCACATGCTTGTAGTACTCCACCCTCCAACATATTCCTAAGTGAACTTTGCGCGACCATCCAGGCGTCCCCTTCGGCGTGCGTAGTCACTGAAGGATTGGAAGTGCTAGCCGGTGGCACTAGTCCCCTAAGTTGAAGATAATCCCCCGCCAGGGGACAATCACTTTGATTTGGGGGTTGGCCACGATTCATCAGACCACAGGCACGGCCATGGCCAATATTACTACGGCTCACGCAGGTATTACTGGCTCCAGCAAAATCACATGGATGACCAGCAAACTGTGCTCCTGCAGCCGGCAAATGTGGATTTGCCTGCATGTGTCCAAGGTCTCCGCCAGGGGCCCTATAAATGGAAATATTCTCCGGGTTTATCACTGGCCGAAGGCCATCCTGGCCTCGGGCTGCCCGCCCCTGATAACTACGTTTCATTGAAAAGCGCAGCGGTAACGATTTGGGCTCATCACCTGCTGGTGGCAGGCAGCAAGGCAAAAGCTACAGAATCCTTTTTCAACAGGGAAGCACAAGAAAACGAGAGTAAACGGTATGATAATTGTGACTGTACACTATGTACTGTTCAAATGCTTAAATTTTTGCAAATGCATACATGCAGGCTTGTAGCTGAAATGGCAGCGGAGGGAATAGCACTGCTTTCTATACACCAGCACGAACGGTCGTTTGGCTTTCCAGGTTGGGCTTAGCAGCAAGTCACGCTCACGACATTGTCGCAGAAGGGGAGAGATCCAACCTGCACGCTTCTGCCAGATACCGGTTCTGCGGCTGACCCTGCCAAGGCGCCGCTCCAGAAAGAGCTAAAGTAGCTGAAGCCATTGCAAACCTAAAGCCTCAAGCGTCGTCTGTTCAGAAGTTGTGTCCTTTTGAGGGACCACTGCGGCTCGCACGAGCTGGATGGCTCAGGGGACTGGTCCTGCGACTTCCCGGAACAAGAAATGCGGAAGTTCTTGTCCTCGGACGCGCGCAGCGACTCCGTGGCCAGCAACTTCTTCGATCGCTTTGCCTTGCCGCAGCAGGGCCTGCAAGGGCAAGAAGGCGGCGCAGTGACGCAGTGATTTGAGCCTGATGGCAAAGTAGGAAAGCGTCGGTCAGGTGCTTTGCCCTTGGAGGGTGCTGGCATGGAGGAGATGATGGCAGCCTTGGTGGCCTCCAAACAGAGCCCAGATGACCAGGAAGTTTGGGCCAAACTGATCTCCCAAACTTCGCCAACACTCCATTGTTTTTGCACTTTTCTGCTCCACTCCACGCATGACTTTTTCTTGAGGGGCTGAAGTTTGGGGGGAGAGCTCTGTTGCTTGGACTCCAGGAGGTCTTTCGTGTGGCCTGCGACTGGGTGCTTGCCAACGAGGTAGCGGCAGTGGAGACAGCAGAGGCGTTGGCCTAAGTCTCGTCTTGCTAGGTGGTGTGGTCCGCGTGGGCAAAGCGTCGAGAAGTGCCCTTCTTCGCCGATACTTTGAACTCCTGGTATCCCTTCCCTCTGTTGGCGGCCTTGCTGGTGATCGCAGCGGCGAGCTTAGCTGAAGCAAAGCTTGAGGTTAGCTGGCATGGGATGGCGCAAGTCCGAGGTGTCTTTGATGGCCTTCCTGGAGAACCCCTGGCTCTGGACCACGCTCAGTGCCCCAGCCTGCAATTTTTGCCGAGAGAGACATAGAATCACCGAAGTCAGAAGTGAGACAGGATGAGAAGCAAGAAGCAAGTGAAGAGAAACTGTCTTGAAGGTTCATTGAGAAGTCTCTGAGGGTTTCCTTGGCCTTAAAGGTGTGGTAGAGTGGCGGCGGATTCTGGACAAGAACGGCGCTGTGTGGCGGAGCGACGTTGAGCTGAAACTGCGGAAGAACCTTGGGGACACCTGCGCTGGTCGCATAGGGAACTTGTGGCTTGAAAGACTTTTTTGTGGCTGCTGCAGGATAGCCCGACCAGTCCTGGCACAGGGACGGTGACAGGGAGTCCACGTTTTGGGACCCCTCGGAGCCCTCGCAGCCCTGGGAGCCCTCACACCTCTCGCTTGCAAAGCCCTCGGCGGTCCATCTCCCGGGCCTCCCAAGCTTCCACTCTCAAAGAGGCGTGACAGCTCTAATTATGTGCACGTGGTCACGTAGTCATGATTCAGAGGACTACTGGGAGGGCCTAGCCGGGCGAGCGAACCGGCAAGCCAACTTTTGGAAGCGCGTGGACCTGTGGGTGAATCCGACACGCTTGAGAGCGGATTCTGCTTGCGTGCTCTGTCTAAACCACTTAAAACCCTTCAGCAGTGGCAAGCTGCAGTGGCAAGCTGCAGTGGCCAGGTAGCTGAGGCACAGCAGTGGCGAGCAGCTCCAGAGGAATGGCAGGGGTGAGCTGACCCCTGAGCCCAAAGCTTCTCTTAGACTTTCAGATTGTGAATGCTTCGTCGAAGTACCTGGGAGGAGTCGGAGACTTGCAGCCGCAGCATGGTGAGCTTTGTGCATCACACCTTCTGCTGCTTCCAGCGCTCGGAAGAAGCAAAGCTCTTCCTCCAGAGGAAAACCAGGCGCGAGCGAGCTCCTCTTCACACAGCTTCAAAGTCTTCTTCCACTCCTTCAAATGTCATTCAAATTCTTGTCTTGTTCTTCTTTTTCTTCACCTTTGGAGGCTTGAAGCAGAGCTGGAGGTGGAAGTGGTGGTGGAAGCGAGCGAAGGGGGAGCAAAAGCTGGCAAAGATTTTGCTGCCCGCAGCCACGTAGTCATCTCCTCAGGTCTCAAGAGTTGTGGGGCAAGGTTCGGAGATCAGACAGGGATGGTGTTCCGGTACGCCAGAAAACGAGAACAAGAAGGATCTAGCGCAGCTGCGCTTTGCACCTCCCATGTCAATCTGTCAGCTTAATGCCAGAAAAGCTGTAAAACGATAGGGGAGACAAAATGATATGATAAGCATGATGCAGCCAAGTGTGCCGACCCCAAGCCCACGTCCATTAGCCAGGCAAGGAATTTGGACCGTAGCTCATGTAGTCCCAGGTCCACTTCGCCAAGGGCCAAGAGCAGGCTTTGTTGCGAGTTCCAGTGGTCTATCACAAGGCAGGGAGTAACGCATGTGGCGACAAGGCCAGTGTGCTAGCCTGAAAGCAACAAAAGGACCTCTTATTTAATTAGTGGTTGCGCGCATAATATGAATGTGATTGCAGCAGCATGTAATTTTGAGGCTGGTAACAGATGCATGTGTTGCAAGGGCAGCTATGTTGAATTAGAGGCGATGTGGAGAAGTTTGTCATCCTTTTTGGAGCCACGCCTTCGATCAACTTGTAGACTGTGATATGAAGCGTAAGCTTTCTGAAGGACCGTAGTAAGTATTTCCTTGTCCCATGCAATAATTCCCACACCCATCTAGAAATACGCTGTCCTAGCATGTGCTCCGGAGTGTGATGCACTGGCAGCCTGGAGACTTTGGTTATGAGGAGATGGTGTTTCACCATTTGAAAATGTCTTCTGTGCTCCTCGCTGTGGCGACAAATCTAGATGCAGAACATCGCTTCTTTGCGAGACGGCCAGGACTGCTGGCAGAACTCCTACTGGTTCCAGGCCAGCTGCAAGGCTGCAATGCTGACAAAACAGGCTGTTTCCTGCAGAGGCCCGGCTTGGGCGGACTCGGGGGCCGGTGCAGAAAGCAGCACCGGCAAAAGCGACAATCTGGGTCCTCGATGAGGACTTTAGAGAAAAATGAATTCCGGATGCCTGATGTTGTTTTGGAGAGGACACCTGGCCAGCCAACATTCCCGCTTACATGCGGACCGGGAAGGGCATCAGCTTGATGAGGTTTTTCCTCAAAGCGGACCGGAGCAGGACCAACACAGACACGGAGCCGCAAGCGGCAGACGCACCCTGCAGCCATGCGTGGGCATGTGCAAATCGGGCATGTGTTCAGGAGAGGAAAGAAATGGACCAAGACAATGCTAGCGATGGCTCGGTCCCTGACCTTCACCGGTTGCTCCAGGGCAAGACATTTAGCTGCCATAAGCCGCTAATAGGTGTTTCTGCCCGTGCATTCTGTCCTCGCTGGAGCCTCAGACTCTTCACATGCCGTCGCTCTTCAGTGGTTTGGATTTGTTTGCATGCTGAGAGGTGTCCACGCTGGTGCAGAAAACATTGGTTGATCATGCAATTGGGCGCATGATTGGCTTGCACTCCACTTGGGGTTATGTGGAGTGCAGCTTGGCCTCGGCATGTAACATATGTAACATGCTAATGCCAAGAAATGTTTGAGGTGTTTGAGGTGTCGTGTCCCGGAAGCTTAGGTGTGTGCCTCGTCTTCATCCAACTGGCCAGTCTTGGCTTGAATCGTTGGGCGGACGTGGTCCAGACGCGGAACCGTGGCCGTACCGGCGGCATCCGCCAGGCCGACAGTGCCTCGGACTCGAAACGGTTGCAGTGACTTCGGGTATCAAGGTGCACCGGTTGGACATGATACGCAAGTTCATGCACTTGGAGCGCAACGAGTACTGGGAGGTGTGCTATAGAAGCGCGCATAAGAAGACCTTTTGGCAGCTTTTTCTCGCAGACCTCGGCAGGCATCAGATGCCGACTGGCTTTATGCTGCTATCTATGACGTTGATGTCATTACGAACAAAGCGTGCCGTTTAAGCTGAAGCGGTCTCGAAGATTCCTGGTGCTTCACACTTGCGCTCTTCGCGTGTCTTTTGGCGTGCGGAGGTACTTCCAAGTGTTTGTGCTGGCACAAAGCTGCTTTGCCCACGCCTCATGGGGTGTGCAGGTGAAAGGCATGTGATGCACTCGAGCATTTGAGAAGCTTCCCTCTCTCAGGCACTGTTGCTTTCAGTTCTTTTGGTTATTGGGCTGGCGATTTGGAGCTATGTGGAGCAGGACAGGTTTGCAAGTTTTCCTGAGAGCCTGCTGCTACTCCTTTCCTTGCGCACCTTTGCCTAGTGGCACTCCTTTACACAGGATCCGGATTTGTTGTGCCAGATCTCTCAATGAACTGCCTTCTGCTGGGCAGTTTTGCCTGCAAGACCAGTCACCGAGAGCAACATTTCGCATCCGCACATCCTCAAGAGGCCTCCAAGGATGTCCACAAACAGAGGGCGACAGAGGGTGGGGAGGGGGCGCGGCCTGCTTTGCTTCTGTCGGATGTCTCTTTGTGGTGTTTTCCTCCTCCTTCCTTTCTGCTAGTGTTCGTTGCATGGAACTCCTACACAAATTCCGCTATGCTAGTTTCCAAGACCTGTGGAACAACATGCAGAAGCCGTCACCCGTGGCTTGAAATCTGGAAGAAACTCCCCGTGACCATCCGTCCCAACCAAGCAAGTTGCAGTGTATTACGCTTGCGTCAGAAATGACAATTCTTATAGCACCAAGCTGTTAACCACAAATACATGCGGATCTCATGGTTGTGTTCGACCGTCGCCATTTTGGCTACAGCTGGTACACTTGTGTTGGAACATCAGTTCCTTTCTCATTGGTGCTGCATCTGTCCTATTGGGACTTCGTGGTGCTTCTGGCCATCAATACTGCAGACCAACGACAAGTGCACCACCTTCTTGAGCGTGGTAAACACTGGCTTTGGGAACAACTGCGGTCTGAGAATAAGACCATACAACAAATTCTACGTCGAGTCGGTGATTTTCACCGTGAGGTCCGTGACCCCATCAACGACTTGTTCCTTGTGATCAAGTCTCGCCTGCGCGGCGGATTTCTTGCTGGTTTCTTGAGAGAAGCCAAGGACATCATCGTGGGCAGCCCGCCCAATTCACCAAGGAGCTCTACCAGCTCCTCATCTTCTTCAACCTCAAGTTCATCAACTTCGTCTCTTGCACGATCGTGATGGCGAACCTTCAGTTCGTGGAGTGCAATGACACCATCGAGCCCTACCCCACTTGGGATCAACTTCCTGGATCCACCGTACGTGAATGGGCCATCTTCTTCGGGCAGAACATCACGGCGGGCGAAATGGTGGCTCCACCTTTGAGCATCCTCAGCGAGATCCCGGAGCACATCCCCGACGGAGTCCCCGCTGTCTTCCAGGCCGACTGCAGAGCTTGCCCCGATGTTCGCAGCCTACAACGGTGTAGGCGACTTCACTGTGACTGTGTCGATCCTGATTTCATCGATTTTTCTCGGGTTCTTCTTAATTCACCATGTTGGAATTTCTTCAGGGGCCTCTGCACCAGGGACTATTGTGAAAACGTTCATGGTAACACCTTTGCAGAAGCGGTCTACGCATCCTACCTACAGCATACCAACCAACGACCGCGCATCATCTTGAACTACATCCAAGCAGCCGGCAAGTTCGAGGTCGTCACGAAGCAGTCCGGCACCTACATGCTCCTCAGCTCCATGTCCGCGGGAGACATCATGGCTGCCAAGAGCTTCGTGTTTGGGAGGAACTGGACCCAAAGGAAGACATCAGATGCCTACTCACCGCAGGAAGAGCGTGACCCATGGAACGATCATGGTGGCGACCCGGTCATCGAGATTTATACGTGACAGCTGTGACAGCGGTGAGCATGATACGCGCGCCATCACCTGCCAGATTCCAACCGGTGGGGCCACAATTGAGCAGCCATCCGAAGATAGCGGCTCTTCACCTCATGCCCCAGGCAACATCTTCACCATATACACCTTGGCAGGATTCTTTCTCACCTCCCATGCCTATGCCCGCGGCGCCATTGCCACCAACACACCAACAACCAACATCACAGATGGCCGCACCAAGCCTGACCACGGATGTGCTACCAAGTGCCATGCCAGCCTACCCATCAGGTCGCCTGTGCCTACACCAGTGGATGGCGGACCTGCGCCGCCCAACCCGATGCCACCAGCAGCTTGAGGCTTCAACGGCAACAACCTTCCAAAACGTGTGGCTACGCTACACCGTCAGCTACCTGCACTTCCACCAATCCTCCCACGTGAGATACATCAGTTCCCACCATGCAACTACCCGTATCTCGCCGTGGCAGAGGACTCCCCTTGGTTCGTCAACACCTCGCTCACGGTGGCGATGGAATCCTCCTTGGATTACCAGATCTTGGTTTCTCGCATGTCCATCTTCGGCCTCATCATGGACGCCCCAAATGGATATAGACCCACACATGGGGTCGAGAGATTCTGTGGATGCCACGCCCATCCCCGAGTACGGACGTCATCACGCTGGTGACCCAGTCCTATGGCAGCAGGCCAGATCCCTAAACATGGTGCAGCGCATAACATGCTCCCAGAACTATAAACTTGCACGTTGCAATAAGCTTCACTCACTAACATGGACTGCTACGATTGTTTACTGGGTGTGCCAGGTTGATCTTGATGTACCAGGTCGGTCCAGCTAAGTTCTCCATCGCCTAGGCGGAAAAGAACATTGTGGCAGGCTGATGCTACAAGGTGTCCGATAGGGCCCTTCGCCTAGGCGGTAAGCCCACGCGTAACACCGAAACAAGACGCTTGGAGGAAAACAACATCAAACTTGATGGTGCAACTTCGCCTAGGCGGTAAGCCACTTCGTCACACCGGAAATGAGGCGGTTCAGGATCCGCGGCGCCAGTAGAGGCGCGCCGGCTGCCCCGTCGCGTAGACATGGTTCTGCCAGTCATTGTGGAAGCGTTGTCGCCGCAGCATGTAGCAGGAGCAGTCCAGGATGGCCTCACTGATGATGGTGATCCATCTGTGTACGGCGGGATGTCCTTGGGAGAACCTGCGGATGTAGACTGCCAAGGCCATGTAGTCTCGGATGACGTTGTAACATGTCTCCGCATTGTTGTGGCCCGCTGTGCCGATGGCGCCGGTCATGAGGGACCGCGCGTAACTGCGAATCACAATCACCAGCGCGGCCCGGCATGTTATGTGCCGTAGCATCGTCTTGCGAACAGCTAGCTAATGCCCATCATACATCTTATCCGCGACCCTCGTCATGGCAGCACCATCCTCGAGCGCGCAGCATGATTGGCTCAACTCTGATGAACTCGTCCAGAAATGGATCGACAGGATCACCGGCGCGGCAACAACAGATGTACCAGACCCCGTGGGCGACATCGTAGAGGACAAGGCCATTTCAGAGGACGACAGCCCTCGAGGCAGTTCTTGCTGCGCCTTTTGTGGTGCGTGGTTCCCTCCGTATTGGCTCCCCGACATTACACCCCAAGGTACAGCAGATTGGAGGAACCACTACTACCGCTGCTGTTTCCAGTGCATCAGTGGATTATAACAGGCATGATAACACCTCCGGGCCCAACTGCACGTTCAGGCACTCAGGTTCCAAACCCCCACGCTATTCCTGAATCAAGACGAGGATTGTTTTCCCAGATGAATGTAGGTCCACCAACCTCTGAAACTCCAGGAGACGCCTAGGTCAACTACTGATCCCAAGGCCGCTGTAGCCGCTGTATGGATACGTGAAGTCTATGACAAGAGTGCTTCACATGAGAACTTGCGCGACCTCCAGAAATTCCTCACCCGAAGCTGTCAGCCGCCCTAACTAAAGTTGCCAAGGGAGAGCTTGCAAGGCAAAACCTCAATTTCAAGGAGGTCGAAGCCCCGAAGGGTAGTAGAGCCATCTGGCTTTGACCAGCGCTTTAAGACAAATGAGGAAGTTGGCTCGCTCTTTTCGGTTGAAAATTTGCTAAAAGTCAATCTGCTCAGCGACGATTTCTTGACTTTCATACGCAATTGGGAGTCCGTCATTGCCAGGGTGTCACGAGGGACGCCCTGTTGAGGCAGAGAAGGAAAAGTATCAGGATTCAGGATGCAGTGTGGCCGGGCTAAAGAAGTTGCTAGAGAACACTCCTACACCTTCCTGGTTCAAAGCATTAAGGACCTCCTCATTAGAACAAGGATGAGGAAGCACAGGGACTCTGTTGCCAAATCGCATGGCAAGAAGTACGGTGTCCTGGTTCTAATTCTACACGGCCTCCATTGTGGGGAGGCCGAGGCAGGTCTAGTTCGAGGGAAAGCAGTAGGAGCTCAGCCAGATCCAGAAATTCCTCAAGATCAAGTAGCCCAAAGAGTCTAAGAGCAGTGTGCTACGACTTCCAGAAAGGCAAGTGTAAAAGGGGTGACAAGTGCAAGTTTCTCCATAAGGCGAGGACTCCTTCCCCAAAAGTGCAAAAGCCCAACAGGCCCGTGAAGAAGACCCAAGCAGTCTGCGCGCCCGCGGAGACAAGTGTAGATTGCCGTCGTGAACCTAGCAGCGACACTCCAGAAACAGCCGCTCCAGCTCCATCAGAAAAGCCCGAGAAGCCTCGCTCCCCCTCTCCGGTGACAACAGGTCTCAACATGCTACACTGATGAAAACAATTGCCCAAAGGCAGACAAACGGGATGCTAGGTTTGAAGAGGAAGCCGCAAAGGAGCTCAAAGGGATTATTGTCGATTGCGTCGATGCCGGTGTACTTGCAGTCTGTGAGTTTGAATGTGAAGAAGGCCTGACTTGCGAGCATCGCGAAACCTAAGCAGGCCAGCCTGCCCAGGCACACATGTCGGCGTTGGCATCGAGGTTCTTGCGGACACGGGAAGCGAAGAAGACCTAATCTCGCGTCATGACAAGCTAACCTTCTTTCCCGAGTCTCCCGTTCAGGATGCAACCACACCTGTCAGTGTAATCGTTGCAAATGGCCCAGTTCTCGGAGACAAGTGACAAGTTGGTGAAGCTGACAATCCGCGAACTTGAGCGAAGCATTGAGTGCTATGTGCTTGAAAACACCCCTCCAGTCTGTTCCGTAGGACGCCGTTGTGTGGATGAAGGCTACGACTTCCATTGGTGTGCCGGTAAGCCCCCATACTTCGGGACACCCAATGGCAAAGCGCTGATTAAGGTTTAAAATCAAGGGTAGAGTTCCGGTGACTCGCAATGCCTGCCGCAAGGTTGCTGACCACTCAGTCTTCAGCAAACTAGAGGACAAAGGAGGTGAAGCAGAAGCAGAAGCGGATGTCAGGGTTCCGAATCCCGATCCTGACTTGGAGGCCGCTATCTCGGCAAGTGCCGAAGGGCACCGGTTTCTAATCGTGGGTCATTACCCCAAAGCTTTTAGTGTCCCAGCTTCTAGGCGTCCCAAGTGCGTGATCAGCACGACTGGGGTGTTCAGGGGAGTTTGGAGTCTGGCTGAAGACAAGGTGGGTATCAGGACGCTTGAAGTCCGAGCAGAAAAGTTCGACGACCCGCCCAGAACTTGAGCCAGGCATCGACGGCGAGGAAGCTGAGCCCACCGCCTCAGTTGAACCAAAAATTCTGCAAGGAAGCAGCTAGTAAGCAGCACCAGTTCACACGCAGGCGCTAGAATCCATACTGTGTCAGAGAGCAAAGATGTTGGCTCCTCAGTCGTAAGAAGGGAGGTTCAAGTTCAACTACCGTCCATTCCAAGAAGTTTGGGGCCCAGACCACATTCGATCGCATCATTATACCAAGGATCTTCGTGACCGTGGATTTGAGGGTTAAAAGATTGCGTTTGTTGTCAAAGATGTGTATAGCAAGTTCCGCTATGTGCATCCATGCAAAACCAAAAACCCGGAACAATGTATGTTAAGCCTTCTGCGGTTCCTCAAGGTTGAGGACAAGCTCGGAATTGTTTATTCTGACAACGCTCCAGAATTGGAGGCGGCCGTAAAGCGGCTAGGTGTCAGGCGCAACACGTCGCACGAGCGTGTCAACCGAAACAAAGCTGTGATTGAGAGAGAGATTCGAACCATTCTCGAAGGTACGAGGTCAAAACTTACTCAAGCTGACCTTCCCAATCATGTCTGGTCCCTCGCTGCTCAGCACCATGCTATGGCGCTCAACATTTCCCAGAGGTGGGTGTGGAAAGGATTCCTCGGGAGGATCGCTTCGGGGAACCTTTTGACGATTTGTTTTCGGAGCTAAGGTATCTACTGGAATAATCCACAACAGAATGCCACGGGTTCTTCCAAGTTTGCGCCTACTGGCGAAGAAGGGATCTTTCTGGCGCGCTGGGATCTGTTACGGGCTTCGCAGGGCTTAGCGTCAAGGGTTGCCACATGGTCACAGGGTTGCGATGTTGCATTCAACCGTTTGATTAACATCAACTCCAGCTTGGACACGTACATGCATCGTTTCAGTGGAGATCAGATTAGTAAATGTAAAATGTGGCTGTTTCGATGCCGATTGGGCAGGAGAACACGACTCTAAATCTACATCAGGTTGCGCTATGTTCCTGGTTGGCCCAAACACGTATTACCCCCTAAACGCCTTCTTCAAGAAACAAACCTCCGCTACCATGTCCAGCGCTGAGTCCCAGGTGGTGTCAGCAAATCACGCTGTGCGTGTGCAGAGTTTGCCTAGTCTTAGCCTATGGACTTTTCTGTGGGAGGAAGTTTCCATGACCAAAGACGGTAAGTCAAATCCACCAAACCGTTCGCGCCTAAGGACGACGCACTAATTGCGCGCATCGATCCTGAAGTTGACGAGATAAGGTATGGTGAGCTCAGGCAGGATGGCAGATCCGTTGCCGAGGTGAACGAATTGAATGTTGCCCTAGGTGATAAATTCCAGGTGCAGTTCATGGAAGACAATCAAGCCATCATTACCATTTTCCTTAAGGGTGACCCTGAAAAGATGCGTCGCACCGATCGTGCGCAAAACACATCATTTGCTTGGCTTCAACAGCAGTTTGATCGAGCGAGGGTTTTTCAACATGGTGAGCGTCGACACCAAAGAGCCAGTTGCTGACATCTTTCTTAACCTTTTGCGGAACAGGGTAAATGGTTCCACCTCAAACGTATCAACCGCGTGGCGGTTCCCAAACCACCATGGGAGAAGGGGAAGGGTAAAGATTCCGACGCCCCCGTCATTGCCAAACTCCAGGTGCTAGCCGCCCTCGCAGGCAGGCCAGCGCAGGAGTTATAGCAACTCAGCTTTCGAAGGATAAAGACTTCAGTCATTTCAGTCATCATGCTTTTCAGTCAGTGATCGAGGCGTTCCCCAAATCTCAGAAGAAGCACATGAGGAAGATGATTGATAGAAGCGCCGAATCCTCCTACACTATGTTTGGGCAGTACACCCGTGGAGGAATTCAGGGCATCACTAAGGTTTCCGACAGCTACCCTGAGGTGCCTCAACTTGCTTGTCAAGCATCATGCTCCTCAGGACGTCAGCCGGACATCCCTCGTGATTAGCAGAAATGCAAGAAGCAAGTTGCGCTCCGATGTTGACAATCTTGCCGGATCATGTAACCTTACCACGTGTTGCGGTAACTATACTCGAGGACAGCTTTGGATTGAGCGAACGTCGCTGACATCAAAGGCTCAACCAAAAGTACCAAAGGACTTCAAAGGACAATCCATCATGTTTGACCCCAGTCATCAACACGTGGTGCTCCCGTGGAAAGGTGACCGAATTTCCCTGGTTGCTTTCTCCACTAAATGCTTCTCCAAGCTCAATGAGGATGAGAAGCAAAAGCTCAAAGCTATGGTTTAGGCTGCCGCAAGACATCTCGCATGCCCCACGCGAGCGGAGGCCAATCAACTCTAACAGGATCGTGGTGGAGTTCTGCTGCGGTCCTGATAGCAGCCTCGTGAGGCTAGCGAGGGATGTAAAACCATATACGGGTCGCAGACGCTAGAAAACCAAAAGCAATTGAGGCGCTTGTCAAGCAAAATAAACCTCACACCCTGAGACCCCCATGGCCGGTTTCATCAGGTCCCCTGCAATCTAATACTTTTGCACTGCATAGTGACTCACTGCTGTATGATACTCAAGCCTTCTCTGCGAAAAAGAGTAGTTGCGCGCGCTGCTATCATCACATGGCTTAGCGGATAACTGCGTTGTTACCGCCCTGCACTCCATTCTGGGAACTATAAGCTCCAGCTATCCTGGGGGAAACTCCGGAGGGAGCCAGCTACGAGATGGTTCGTTCGATTAGGCTTTCGCCCCCGCGAATGACGAGCGATCTGCACGTCTTCCCTTGACTTTGCCTTTCGAGCAAGCGTAGTTCAACATCTTTCGGGTCCTAATTAACACAACTCTGACTTCTCCCCAATCGATTGGTCGGTTGCTGGTGCAAAAATCCCAGCAGTCACCTTCATTGCGCGCAGATTACCCATATGTGGCTTTCTGCGTGTGCGTTGCGCCGCCCTGCATCTTGCCGCTTTGTAAGTGCCCGTCTCCGAATATCCCGTCCCAACAAAATGGGATGGCCGTACGCTGGAGAAACTTCCGGTGTATTTGGACAAGTTCTGCGAGAAACGATATCTGCCGCTCCTTCTTTCATCCAACAGTTCATAAAAGCTTTGTTTCAAATTCACACCATTTGACCAATCCCCTTCGAGAAGTGATTTGCTTTGTTTTGAATTATGTTCTTCTTCTGCAGTATTCCTCTGGCCAATAGGCGGATATGAGTTTACTTTGTGTTGGGAGCTACGGGTCTTGTATGCGTGGCAGAAAGTCTAGAAGCAAGCAGATCCGTCAACCAGCGAATTTGGGCGGACGCTTATTCTCACAGATGCACCTAGCAAACCTTGGGAGAAAGGTCCAGGCCTACTTTGGGATGTTCTGAAAAGGTTCCTGCCAGGCTCCAGTTCCCAAAGGTCCCATGTTTGTGGCTTTGCTCTTGCCACGTGGATGTCTTCTCCGGGCATGCGTCCTGGCAAAATCTGCACTTGTTCGGGCGTATATCTGCACAGTTCAGGCGAATGACGGAGCGACTCAGACCTGAACTCTATGCGTGGCCGATGTTAGTTCAAAGCTTCTTTGCTGTCCTTGTTTCTTTCTTGATTCTTTCTAGCTCGATCTGAGGCCTCAACGCCTGTCGGCGTGCAAACTGCTTGGTATATCGTAGGCGTGCTGGCGATGATCGTGGCTGGCTTCTTTGGCGTGTGGATTCTGGGCCGAATCCGAATGCAACTGCTCCAGCGTCCATCGCATCTCGATCTCAGGATTCGGATGAAGATCATCTGGGTGGCAGTCCTTGCAAGAAAGAAGCAAGAATGCGGATGGTTCAAATCGTGTGTTTGGGTCTCCCAGATGCAGTGATTTGGCAAGTTGGAGTATGAGTTCCAGGGTGAGTCAAGAGCCATGGCATCACGTTCCTCTTGCAAGGTATTCACAAGCTGGAGGCAGTTTACCGGCCTGTTACAGTCGGAAAAAGCTAAAATCGAAGCGCGGGTTCAGTCGCAAAATGCTGCTTGGCCGCCCCGGACCCCTCATGTTACCTTTCTTCTGAGTTTTTGCTGTCGCTAAGGCTGCTTTTGTCCCTGCCCACTGGGATGCTCGTGATGCAATGAATGACACAGCATGGATAACACATTGGATACAGGGCCACCTGGCATAACAGAAAGAGAATGACAGCCGGCCCCCAAATATACTTGCAGCTTGTAGGCAGAACAAAGGATTGGCTCCATCCGAGGCGTTGCATACTGCTTGATGCTGGCTTTCGGCTCTTTTGCACTGGCTGAATACCAGACCTATGGCATTGGCGCCATGGAAGTCGGCACCTTCTACGCCCTCTGCAAAATCTATTTGAGTGTCTAGTCGTCCTTAAACTACTGGTGCTATCAGGCCCTGTTTCCATCATAGGCTTTGGGATGCTGAGTGCTGTTACTACCGTTTGTGCTCGTTGGGTTTCACTTGAGGTGTTGGGAAGTATATTGGCCGCCTCAGCAACACCTTCGTGAACATGCAGCAGGTGTCTGTGAAATCTGGTGAAGTCATTGTGTCAAGTCCTTTCTGAAATCTGCCAAGTCTGAGGCAATCGTTTCTCTTCGAGACGTTGCGGCGCTGCTGAACCAGACCTGCCAACGATCCCAGCGCCAGGAGGTCAGGAGAGCAGCGAGAGCAGCGAGGGCAGAGCACCGAGAAAGAGAGAAAGGAGGAGAGGCCTCTTTGAAAGAAGGCCGACAGGGAGAGCGGGGAGAGAGAGCGCGAGAGCGATCTGAGGACTCTGTGGTTTTCTCTGGGGCTGGCGTAGTGTTGTGGTCCTGTATTGGTTGTTATCTCGAGCTTCCTGGGTTAGTGGTAGCGGTAGTGGTAGTGGTAGTGGTAGGTCCGCGTCTCGTTCGTGACGTATCTCGCATGTACAAAGTGCCACGCTGGCCACCCATTTCAGTTCCATTGGGGTTCCTCGGTATCCATCCGAAAGTCTGTTTTGAGAAGGAGCGCAACTTTCAAGCACAGCCACGGACTGAACGTCCCAGGAAAAATTGTGCAGCATCAGCTAGCTGCTGCTAGACTCTTAGACCCTGATCCCTAAGCCCCATGGATTTGTTATTACAGACATCCATTAAACTAATACTGTGTCCCCAAAAGCATAGGCAAAACCCATACAAAAGCATACCCAATATCAAATATTCAGGATTCACAAACATCCTTTATACCCAAAACCATACGAGTGAAACTCCCCACCTTATCCTAAATCCCCTTACCTTCCAGACCCAAGCCATAGACGAATGGCGCGCCGCTAAGCCTAAGGCCTAGAACATCCCAGAACCGCTTCGGCCTGATGGATTTTGGGGGTTTGGCCAGGTAGTGTCGTGCCTGGTTTAGGTAGGCCAGGTTTAGGTTTTGTTTTTGGATGAATGTCCGCAAAAATAGGGTTTAGACCTTGCCTCACCCTAGCCGTTCCCTCTTTTCAGATGCTGATGATGCATTCGTTTTTTAATGAGTAAATCAGAACTCCTCAAGCCCTTGGACTAACGGGGCGCAGCTTGGACGAATTGGGCGATGGTAAGATCAAACCCTTTGGGCTAATGGGGCGCAGCTTGGACTGATAGGGCGACGATGAAATCAAATCAGCAATCCTTACACTTGCGTATGCCAAACACTAAGAATGGTAGATCTCAGAGAAGAGCAAAAAAAGGAACCAGGTCTGTTCGGGCTCGAGCGAGCAAAAATCCATCATAAAACCACTAGGAATGCAACGAGAACGTAGCGTCACATACGAGGCGCGCACCTAGTAGAAAGGAGGAGGGAGGAGGAGGAGGAATCTGAGGAAGGGATGCTCCAAAGCAGCACACGTAACAGAGGTCCCAGAAACTCTGGCATAGAAGCCTCCGGATCTTCTCGTAACAAGTTGTCCAACAAATGGCCAGGTTTTGAAGTTCGTAAAAAAAAACTTGTTGACGCTGCCCTGAAATGAACTGTGGATCTAGACAGTCGTTGTTTTTGGGCGTTTCAAGGCCTTGCGGCTGCAAAAGCTGAGTTTCTACGAAACCCGGCCCAGCACGACCGGCACGGCAGAGTTCATTGAGTTCCAGGAGAATCTTTGCTTCCTTCGCCCAGAGCACTTCAAGGCGCGGCTTAACTGCTTAAGATTTTGCCCGGTTCGTTGGTCACAAGGTGGGGTCTACCTTTTCGGAGCTTCGCCTACGCAAAGGCATCGAATGCAGTGACAAAGACTGCAATGGGTGTGGCCAGAGCCGAAAGTGCAGATTTGGGCAGGCTGCCGCTTGCCGCTTGCGCTTGGCCCTCTCACATTGGAATGATGCAATTATTGCAATCTCGCCGAGCCTTGCCAAGCCTCGCCAAGGCGGGCTGTCCATGTCTCCGCCCAGAACGAGCCTGCGTTTGAGAGTTTCTGAGATGGGCATTCGGAATATCAGCAATGACATCGGCTCCCAGGCGTGTGCTGCGGAGCTTCCTGGGTTTGACTGCGCAGGCCCTGTGCAGGGATCTGGGTTCGCAGCTGATGCACTTGGAAGTTCCTGGAAGCATGGTACTTTCTTATTTGGAAGTCTGTCGACGTGGATGAGTTCCCTTCGCAGTCCCCAGTGCAAAAGTAATTCTTAGAAGTGGCCCAGGAGCCTTGCCTTGTTTCAGGTCATTCTTCCCACAGGCTGGACAACGGGCTTGTACCGTTTTGGCGCTCATGCTCTCGCGGCGAACGCGGCGAATGAACTGCGGTTCTGAGTTGTGTGAGGCCCTGCAGGGGAGGAGCACTCCGAGAAGATGCCCGCCGTCTTGGTTCCGCCAGGCGCGAGCCGGCGAGCCGGCGAGCCGGTGAGCCGGTGAGCCGATGAGCTCTGCTTCCCCCCCGTCTTCCGGCCTGGAGGACTCACGCTGAAGATGCTCCCCATGGTGCCGGTGGCCTTTGGCACAGGGCCTTCAACCTCTGAGCAGCTTCTGGGATGTCTATGCAATAAGGGTAAAGGTAAAGGTAAGCTTTTGAGTCGAAGTCTGAGCTGTTGGCTTTAAACTTTGTCTAAGGCTTGGCTTCACGGGGGCCCCGCGCGAGTTGTGTGAGGCATTGGTGTCAGCGGTGGGCCTGGAGCCTGGCCGGGAGCCCACGAGCCTGGGGCCGGGCTCTTCGCAGGCCGCGGGTGGAGTGCGAAAGCGAGGGAAGCGAGGGAAGCGAAGCCGAAGCCCCTCTCGCTTCCTGTTTAAGAGGTCTTCTCGATCTGCCGGGCTCTCCTGGTGGACCCCGACGTGTCGGGAGCTTCTCTCTGCTTCGCACATCCGCGTCCCGCTTTGCTTTTGGGTCTTTGAAGGCTCTGCGCCTTCCGGCCACTGGCGCTGGCACCCTGACAACACTTGAATAACACTTGAACAACACCTGAACAACACCTACATGTGGTGGCGGTAACAGGTGCCCCTGGACGTGAAACCTCGAATCGCCGCCGCCTGAAAGCTCCCTTCATGACATTGAAAGGCATGTCTCAGCTCAGTATACTACAGAAATCAGAGTCTTATGAATGCGGAATTGCAAAAAGAAGACCTCAGCTTGGACAGTTGGAAACTCACAGCAAAAGCAGCAAAGACCTGACCTGAATAGCCAAAGAGATGCAGAAACGTCTGGGGAGAGCGCAGTGAACTTTAGACCGGTAATGTCTGGCCACCTCGAGGCCACACTGCTGCGGCTCTGGCAAGGAGGAGGCGCAGAGCTACGGCTAGGGCAGGCGAGACTTGACATACTTGAACAAGAGGCGGCCTCCCTGGCATTGCTGCTGCCTTGGGCATCCCGATGGAGCAGGAGGTCTACCGATCCAAGGATGGAAGAATTTTCACGGCTGCGCCATGCTTCGCGTCTTCTGCAGCTGAAGCAGAGCTTGGTGCTAGGAGAGGACATTGATCCTGGGCAATTCTGCAGGTGCTTCAACCCGACATCTTGTTGGAAGTTCATTTTATTTCTCTTTGCTGGAGGCGACTTACCCAAGCTGCCAGCCTTGGCAGGGGCCCCGAGACAAGATGTCGTGCGGAAGGAATTTCAGCTTACACGCGTGCAATCGCGCGCATCACTATTGCAGCGTGGCTGAACTTACAGACTTGACCTGCAGACACGGCACCTTCTGGAAATTTCCGGAAAGCATGTCTTAGGATGCACACGTCGATCTGGATGAGCTTCTTTGGTGCCCTTAGCTAAGCTGTCAAGCAGCCCTGAATGCCTTTGAATACCTCTCACTGCGGCTTGGCCAAAGGTGAGGGGGACCTGAGCCCAGTTCCAAGGCCCTTTGAAAGAGCGGGCGAAAGAATAGCCCAAGTTGTAAGGCTCACAGCATTTGTGTCAGGGCAGTGGCCGAGCTGCCAGAGCCTGGGTCTGGCCGGCAGGTCCGCCAGAGCGACAATTGTCATTCGTGAAACCTATGTTTTTGCAAATTTGGAGGTCCCGGCGGTCTGCTGTCTAGGCCGCTTTCAAGCGAGGCCAGGGCGATGCGGGCAATGCCTGTGACACCATGTGACACCGTGAGCAGCACAGCACCTTGGACCTTGCTATGACCTTGCACACGAAGGCTTCCTTGACTGGACGGCTCACGTCTGCCTACTGGAGCCTGTCACGTAAACACTGCGAGACAGTGCCAAAAAATCACAGTGCCATTGCTGCCAGTGAAAGGTCCAGGCAAAAAGATGTGAAAGCCAGGCCGGTGCTCCTGGCGCCGCGTGGCATCCGCCTGGTCCCTCGCGAGAGCTGTGAGGAAGTGAGCGCACAAAACACCTCAGACTTGTACAAGATGCTTGGTGATTCTTGTTGGTGTTGTGAGGGTTGGTCAGGGGAATTATGAACCAAACAATGACTCAGGTTGGGGGATGATTGGAGTGCCTAGAGCCTGGCGTGTCTGATACTTCATGGTAGGTCTAGAGGATCATACGACGTGATGGGAGGTCTCACGCCTCATCAATCCCCGGAAGTAAGCCTACCCAACACATCTTTTCACTCCGTGCTTCATCCTTGAGCCAACAACATCATTGGCATAGTTTATGGTCCTGCACCAGGAGCCATGCTAATATTCTCTCATGCAAGCAACACTCCTCCATAACACTTCGCAAGCAACGTACTTGGTTTCCCTCCACAGCACCACCACTCATGGAGGCAATGATTGCTGTGTTGGTACGCTGTGCGTACGTGTCAGAAATCACGACTTTGGATCAAGCGATGCAACGAAAGTACAGCAAAAGTACAGCAGCTGTACAGCATCAAGGCAGACTCCGCACCCCACACAGAACTGCGTGAGTGCGTGAGTGTACGCCGCGTACGCGTCCAGAGTCCGGTGTCCGGCTCGGCCAGGACCTTCGAAGCATTGCGAGGGTCCTGAGTCCTGTCTGACGTGCCTGATGTCGTAATCGGTTGAGTTGCGAAGAGGTGCGATCTGGTCTCAATGCTCCGGCTGGCTCTCAATGCAATATGTCATGTTCTCCGTGTTATCCCATTGAGAGTTGGATTTGCAATCTGGGTCACCGCGCTTGAGTTATCACAGATCATATCAATGGAGTACCTCAAACCAGTGAGCTGATCCACGCTTTCTTTCAGCGTTAAAGCGTCAGCAAGCAAACCTGTCGCAGCGGCCTTGGACTCGCCCTGACAGACGCTCCACGCTGTAAGCTTCTGGCGCATTCTGGCTTGAACGGTCATTTGCTGGCTCCTGCTCGAAGTAATTTTCCCCACGCCACGATGCGACATTTTGCCTTGAATGCCGCAAGTTCAGCCAACTAAGCCAACGTCCGCGCTAACATGTATGACAAGTCCTCCTCAGCAACACCCTGAGCTGAGGGATTTGATCCTTCGCAGCCGGATCCTGCGTCACATCTCTGGTTCTGAGCTTTGCCTAGACTGAACCAATCCACTTCTTCTGCGCAGCCTTGCTTCTGTATGTCAACACCGAGGCCGCAACAGTTTCAACAGTCACCTGCTTCTCGGCTCACAGCGCAATCAACCTTTCACTGACATTGATGGCTTGCTTCTCTTCCATCGATAGCTCAGCATACCTGCCGCTTCATGCGCTTGACAACTGCGCCATTTTTTGTGGCTGCTGGCATTGTGCCCAAAGCCACGCAGATGTAGGATGTCCAGTACAGAGGACAGCAGACATCCAGAATCAACGTTAGCGAACATTCACCCCCGAATGGTACGGAAGAGCACACGGAAAGTTCATTTGCGCAGGTCTTGCCATGGTTACCTAAACAGTTCGGCTACTACACTATGGGCATGGCGCCGCGCACGGCGGCTGGTCTGTCATTGCACACGATTGCACATGACAAGCAAGAAGCATGTGTTTTGTGAACGCTCTTGTCATTCATGCCATGCAGCCATGGATGAGTTAGCGGCTCATTCGCAGCCTGCCAGCGCACAAAGTGAGGCTGACAAGGCCGCGGAAACCAACCACCAACCAGACAGCGCAATATGTCTGTTCCTCCAGTGTCCATCAGGAAAGATTGTTGCAAGAAGTGAAGCGCCTGAAGGCATTCCAGTGTTTGCGTTTTCCATGGTTTAATTTGCTTCGAAGTATTTTCTTGTCAGGGATATCTGTTGGATGGGAACACGGCAAAAGATGCTGCGCGCAGCTGAGATGAGGAGCTTTACTCTGTTTTTGGAGGGTGCAGTGCCTCTGTTCTTCAGGTGATCAAAGCGCTGGAGCAGCTCCAGCGGCTTGGGAGCGGCTTTGCTGAAAACCAAAAGCAGAAACAACGAACGACAACCGACGACCCTCTGCTTTGCGGTTCAGGCTTGTCGACGAGAATCCTTGGGGAGACCATGGTGGGTGGGGCACCCGGAAATCTGGACTTCCATGGCCCTTTCTCAAGAGTCCTCCGCACAGACTTCAGTCACCCGGGACAAGCACGGTGGAGGTAATTATTTAAGGGCTGCCGCCGCTGCCGCCGACCCCGCAAAGGGGCGGCTGCAGCACAGGGGCAAATTGAGGGGTCCTCCCGGGATTACTGTAACACATTAGATTTCTGTCAGGTAGGAAGTAAGGGTCTTCGCCTTTTCACAATCTTTTCGAAGCGGGGTGGTGTCTGGGGCACCAGATA
>CAJNIZ010015557.1:222897-234489 GCA_905231905.1 Symbiodinium pilosum
TGTAACAAGCCTGTATATCACGCTGCTGTTACTGCTCTCAAGGTTTTAGGGACTATATGCTCGAGCAATGCGCACAGCGAGTTGCAAAAGGTAGAGACGCCCGGTTGCCTGCTTACTGTACACTTTGTGAGGTAATCCACGCGCGGGCCAATCTCATGGGGGGGGGTGTGAGCATATATATATATATAGATATATCTAGGATATACTAGAATTGTAGGCTCTGAGGAACATTATCCTCAGCGGCTTCGAAGGAAATACACTCCCGACGGCGCCATAGTCTAGTGGAGTTCCTATTTGGGGCTCCCTTAGTGAGGGGGTGCGCTGGTGCTAGAGGCACCCAGGCGCACACCCCGACCTGCAGGAGCCCACCCCCTCTGGCGCTCCACCCTGGCCTCACCCTCTCAACCTTTTACGGGTTTAGCGTGCTCTCGAACTCTGCTCGCGCGCCTGTCTTCTTATTTGATTTTTGCACCTGTCTAGACCGGCTCGAGGTTTCTTGCTTAAAGGCCTGCAAGCCTTGAACCAGCTGGACCTGTCCAGACCAGACGGGTGCAAGGTTCGGATTTCAGTTTGGCTGGACGGCTGCCCTTGCAAGAAGCTTTGGAGGGTATGAAATGCCAATCCCGCCATGGTCCAGAGCACTAGGTCCTTGAACCTCCCTGAAAGCCTTGAAGTGGGACAGGTTGAGGCCCCTGGCGAGGCATTGAAGCCCCAATTGGCAGGCATTTGGCCCTTGCTGCCGCGTCCCAGTATGCTGCTGTGAAAGCGGTGTACTTGAACACCAGCCAGGTGTGCGCCGCGCAGGGGGTGCGCTTTGTACCTCTTGCCTGGGAGCCCTCGGCTTCCAAAACCCTCGCTGCCCGCACGGGCACGGATGCTGGGCTTTTGCATGCCGACCTTGTCCAGGAGCTCTCGGTCCTGCTCCGTAGCCACCATGCCCGAGCGGCGCTCCGACGCCGGGCGCAAGCTTCTGCCCAGGCCAGGTCGGGGGCCCACGAGCCCCGCCCTGGTTGCTGCCTGCCCCCGCCCACGCCTCGCCTCGCTGTGTTCCCGTCAACTCCAGCTCTTCTCTGCCCTCCTCCGCCGTTGAGTCCCGCTGTCTTGGCTGCCTGTCCTGACACGGTCGATTCCGGCGCATGCTAGTAAGTGTACACAGCCATGAAGAGTCCGAGAAGTTACCCCGAAGCACCCTTCTCAACCCCACATAGACCTCGGCTTGCACCTGTCCTGGCGGGGGTTTTGACCATTTGCGGACTCCTACAAAGTTCCCGTTTTCATTGCGATGTCAACCTCATTTGATTCTATTGCGAAGTGACGGGTTACTCGCCAGCGACCTGTGCCTGCGGGAGGGCTTTTGGCTCCGGAGCGGCCTCGACTGGCTCGACGGCCCTGGCTCGCTCAGTTCAGGGTGTAGGTTTGGGGTTTTGAGTTTAGGCCTGTAATTTCGTGTCAGGGCTTCCTTAACCAGCAGCACCCAGATAGCCGGCAGCATCCCGCACGATGTGCTGGGCCCAAATAGCCAGCAGAACTTGAAAAGTGAACCGCCCAGCGAGGCAACCAAGTTTCCAGCAAGTGATAGCCCAAGCGGGGCACCCAAGAAGTTAACAGTGCGGAACGTGAGGCGCGGCAGGGCACAGAGCTTTTTCGTTTCCACTTCCAGCATCCCCAAAGGGGCCTCTGCCCGACGTGCCTTTAACACAGCACACCATTCTGCATCGAATGTGCGTTCAGCGCGAGGTAGAAGCTGTAGAGATACTCCTTTAGGCGTCATGCACAATGTCCCAAAGAATCGCCAACAGGGCAACAAGACCACGTATTTCCAGATGCAGACAAGGCATTTTTGCTTTGGATCTAGGGAGGAAATGAGAAATACTTGGCTGAGCTTCGTTTGAAGGTCTTCGGACGAGCCAATGACCACATTCGTCACATGTGGGATGCTGAGACTGCGATGTGCGATGTTCCGGGCATTTGCGTTGTGCAAAGCTTGCAAAAGCTTTTGCCTTTCTCAAGGCTTGACCTGCGGCAATCGCTGGAAATTCTGCTGACATGCTGAGAGCAAAGCCTCTGCAGGGCCTTGGCTGAGTCTCAACTCCCATCCCAGCATCCAAGCATCCCAGTACGTGCCGCTTCGGGGACACCTCTTCAGACTGTACATAGAAGAGGTTGCTGAACTCATTGCTTGCAGCAAGAGAAAGCGAAAGCTGTGTAAGGCCGATCTTCCCTGTGGTCGAGTGAAGCACTTTCATTGAACAAGTTTACGCATTGGCTCAGCATGGCGGCGCATGCCTGCGCATGGCTCGGTGCAGTTGAGCTCTGGCCATGGGAGCCTCCTGCAACTCAGCCAGTACTCAGCCTCTTCTGGAGTTCCTCGCTTTGAGTTTGGAGCCTGTGAACTGAGGCAACACTGGCTGCTGCAAGATTGCCCAGATTTTGCGAACTGTGCATTCTGCAATGTGTGGTAAAGAAGCTGCAAGGCCAAGATGCAAATGGCCGGATAGTCGAGTGCGAGTCTGCCTAAAGCTCAAGTCTTGCCCAGTCCCCCACGGCAGTTGAAGTTGGATCCGATCAGCACAGGCCGTGAAGGATGTGGGAATGCCACTCTCACTGGCCTTCCCACACGAGAAGCCTGCAGGTGAAGAGAGGCCGGTTGCCAAGCTCGCAAGCACCTGAGGCACTTAAACTCCGGAAGCTCGTGGTGTAAGTGTTAACTCGTGCGTGTATCATTGTAATTTAGGCTTCTAGAGGCTTCAATTGGAGGCCTACGCACGTCTACGACCACGGTGCCGCCTACACAGGCAGCTGGCTGGGCGAGCAGCGGGAAGGCTACGGTGTCCAGGCATCTGAGCGGAACAGAAAAGAATGAGCATGCTGCAGCATGCTGCATGGAAAGGGTGGGCGTTTTGCATCTGGTTTGCTTTTGCTTTGGCTGTTCCCCTTCTCTTCAGGTGTGGCCCGACGGGGCTCGCTACGAAGGTCGGGGTGCTCTCTTTTTGTACAGGAAGTCAGTGCACTGTGCACTCAGCTCAGCTCAGCTCGTGAGCTCAGCTCGTCAGGGCAGTGGAAGGCCGATAAGGCGCACGGTTGGGGCCGGCGGAGCCTTCAGAGCTGTGAAGCTTGAAAAAAAAGCAACAGAAACCTAAAAAAATCCCCCCTGGCCTTGTGGTTCAGCTTTGAGGTTCGTGCATGCAGACGGCGACGTCTACGAAGGAGAGTGGTTCGGAGACACGGCCCACGGGCAGGAAGCCAAGGGAACACGAAAGGACGAAAAGCAAGGGTCAGAGACGTAGGATCTGTGTGAGAGTCGCTGTGGGGGTTTGCTGCACGACATTTTGATTTTGGTTCCCCGAGGCAAGGAACCTACAGCCACGCCGATGGGCCTGGACCCCGAAACTGGAAACTGTGAAGACTTAAAAGCTCTTGAGGCCAATTGCAACGCAATTGCAACGCAGTGAAAGGTCCAAGTACGAGGGGCAGTGGGAGTATGATCGGCAGCATGGCCATGGTGTGGACCGACATGTGTGATGAGCAGAGTTGCTGAGCTGAGACGTGTGTGCAAAGTCTTAACTAACTTTAGCCAAACGCAAAGCGTCCACGTGTCCACTCGTCCCTCGCCCTGGGAGGAGCACTGGGTGGATGGCACCTGCCTTGTGGGGTGTTGCTTTCTTCTCCTCACACTTTTGTGAGAGAGTGTTTGAAGCTCCGCACCCGAGGTGCCCGGTACGAGGGAACGCGATGGTCTCTGGAAACTGCTCTTTGTGGAAATGGATTTCATGGGTTACAGAGTCCCTGAGGTATCAGGCTGGCAAGAAGCACGGCAAAGGATAGCCCGTGACCTAAAAGCTGTTAGGATGTCTTAGGTGTAAAATCTAGTGGTCTTGGAGAGTCTATGAGTCTGTGTGAGAGCAAACCCTAAGTTTCACCTGGGCTGACGGCTCTTCCTATGATGGAGAGGCCGCCAAACTGAATGGAGGATTCTTCCGCTTACCTTACTTGGGGTCAGTTCTTGAACAACGACATCCACGGCTCCGGCATCTACTCCTGGGGTGATGGGCGCAAGTATGCGGGGCAGTGGGAAGGACTAGCGGCAGAGCAGACAACACCCAAAGCTTTGTTGATTTTGTGTGTGAGATTGGCAGGAAACCGAATGCATGGCCATGGCAAGTTCAGCTGGTCCTCTGCAAGCAAAGCGCACAACATGCTGATCGCACTCGCTTCACGCTCGCTTGGCTCGCTTTGTTAGGCCAGATGGGAGGCTCTATGAGGGAGAGTACATCCATGACATCAAGGCCCGTTTCTGCTTCTTCACATGCCCCGTTTCTCCTGCCCACCATCAAGCTTCTCGCATCTTCTCGCCAGCATGGCTATGGAATCTTCAAGTGGCCTGATGGAAGAGAGTCGGGACCGCAGCAGCTTCCAGCTGGTTGAAGTCCTTGGCATTCTTTGAGCAAGGTATGATGGTCAGTGGAGAAACGGAAAGCAGCACGGTATTGGATGGCGAGCGACTGACAGCCCCTCTCAGAACACCTGCCTGAAGCCTGAAACCTCCATGTCAGGTCCTCCGCGCCAAAGCAGGAGAAACGCAATGGCGAGTGGATGGATGGAAAGCGGATAAGGCACGCAGCCCATCTCCTCTTGCCTGGCTTCTTGTCGGCTAGATTGTTTTCATGCGCAGATGGATCGGTGAATCCCCAGAGTCGTAGCCGGGCATGGCACGGACCCTAGAGTGCATCAGAGCTTCAGAAGGCGGATGCATGCAGAGCACTTCCAGGCGACCCTAAGGGTTCGAGAGCCTCTGCAGTGTGGTGCTTCTGGGAGTTTCACCTGAGTTTCACCTTGTAGGTGTCTTTAACAACCTAGTCTGATCCGCAACATGCTCAAAGAAGTGGGCGAGATACACAGGCCACTCATGGTCACTGTGAGTTCAATCCATCATCCTGTGGGCTCAAGGCCATGGTATGCGGCGGGGAATGTGGGACTGGCCTTGAAGGGGAATGTGGCCAGGCATGCTAGGCATGCCAGGCATGCCTGCTGTTCTGCAGATTTGGAGGCACCGAGGGGACCTTTTCGTGCTTAAGACTTAAGCTGCTTGCTCCCTCGCCGCTCGCTTTTGCGCATCCGCTGCTGGCAGGTGCCGCGCGTTATGACAAAATTGTGCTTTCGGGGCCTGGAAGCACTGAGTGTCGGGGTTTGCAGATGTTCGCGGTCAGAAGCACTTTGTGTAGGCGGACTTTTCTTCGCTTTGGCTGGAGACTGAATGTTCTTCTGAATGAGCTGATGCAATCTGTTCCACAAACCTTCTGAGGCCTTCAAAGCAGTTTCTGCGGGAGAGGCAGGAGAGGGAGCTTTGGGGTCCATCCGGGCTTGGAGCCAAGCGGCCAAAAGCGGCCAAAAGCGGGGGTAAGCTGAGAAGAGGGCAGCCTCAGATGCGAAGCACCCAACGAGGCTTTACAGATCGAGCCCGTGAGCTGTCAGCTCCAGCCGTGCTCCAGAAGTTGTGTTTTGATTTCTCCCTGTCTCCCTTTCTCTCAGGCCGGCCTTCGCACCAGAGACCCGTTTCTATGTCGTGGACTGCCCGGAGCAGGCCAGCAATGCAGAAAAAACAAAGAAGAAGTGCAGGAACTTCTTTTTCGGCGTCACCTGTTTCTTCCTTTCTTTAGGTGAAGGAGCTTTCGATCGAGGCAGAAAGCATCTTTCCCCTCTTTGTAAACGGTCACTGGACCCAGCTGTCCACGCTCACTATACACTGTAACCTCTGCTTCTTTAAGAAGTCTCAGGCGCACCACTCCAGCAGCCCCGGCCGGGGAGCTCAAGGGTATTTGAAGGCTGAGAAACGACTTAACTGGAAATATGTTTGGTTACACCAAGGATTGTTCAAGGTCTCGGGGCTGGCAGTGCCAAAGTATTGGTGGAAACCCCGGCTGTTGACTGCTGTTGGGAAGCAGGGAAGGAGAGAAATGGCTGTGTACTGCAGCACCAGGCCCTACAGGCTTGCGCGGGAAAAGCGAACGCCGGCAAAGCGAACGGATCCCCCCCGTGCCGGCGCTACGTCTTGGATTTGCACCGGAAGGGCTCGAGCGAGGCCTTGCTGGCCGAACTTCTGGTGACATCTGGAGGCTTGGGGGCCGCGTCAAAGCGCTTTGAAGCATCTCGTGTTTAGCAGCTCATGAGGTGTCGATGTGGCACTCTCCCCACCTTTCCATCCATCTGAGCCTCAGCTGCACAAAAGCAGTAGCAGTATGCAGTCTGGCAACAGCAGTTTCAATTGCAAACCCTGATTTAGCAGCTCTCCCAAGCTTTCATTTACGTACCGCTGAAGCATTTGCATCACGATTCACTTCATCTCTCTTACGAGAAGAGAGAATTCTCTACAATCCTGATTTATTCTGGGCCTGACGGCTCCCTCGACAATCCTTGCCCGGAATTGTTCCGACATTCGACATGGCACACCGTTTCCTCTTCTCTTCGTTTCCTTATAAATCTCTTTTCTATTCTCTGGATTCTGGTAAAGGGTTATCCAGTCCCTTAATTGGGAAGGTTTGGGTCAGAGTTAGTATAACCTGTGCGAGCGCCCGACCAACAGCGCATCACTGAGAACTGGTCTGCGCAAGAGCGAATCAATGCCTGAGCCCCATGCCATTGCAACAAACAATAGCCTCCAATTTGCTGCGTGCTGTTGATGCCGGACCGGCGACAAATCCCCCAGTGCGCTTCACCGTCATACGTCAATATGCAACGATGTGTATACAGAACCTACTGCTTGGGACGAGAGACTGGGACCCAAGTTGGACGGCCTGCTCACACCGAGGGCTTGCAAGGGCAGAGAGAGAGCGCGGGACTCAAGTGGAACAGCTGGGTCATGCAGAGGGTCTGGGGAGGTGCAGAACATACAGCTTTAAAGGGGACGAGAGAGCGGGACCCGAGTTGGATTGCCAGGGTTTGGGGAGGTGCAGAACGTATTTGGATGATAACGGGCCCGAGTCGGACGGCCGGCTCGCGCAGAGGGGGAGGTGCAGAACGCTACACGTCGAGGGAGAGGCCGTAAGTTGGGGGAGGGTCTGGGCAAGTGCAGAGCGTACTATAACATGAGAGCGCATTCGAACGAAACGCCATAGTCTCGAACACCATCAAGAGAACTCCATAAGGCTTGCATGACACAGTACATAAACCTTGCAAGCTTATCAAAATACCATGTCAAAAGCAACCAGCAAATTGTACGCAGCCGCAAAAACACGCATCAAGCCCAGGTAGCCCGGTCAATCCCGTCAGGTCAGCATCCAATGCTCCCGAACCCTGTAGCGCGAACCCTGGAGAAGCAGAAGCTGACCCCCAACGATGCTGATGTTGGCCACCTTGGCCAGCTGGGTGGCCAGCGCAATGCACTCTTTGAGTTTACATTCTGCTCCGCCTAGCTTTTTGGGTTGGTGTACGGGTGGTTGATTGTTGATTGCATCTTGTGTGCATTTGGATGTGCTGCGCGTTTGGGTGAACTGAGATCAAGGTACTGCGCATGGTGATTTGCGCATCATTGGTGCAGAAATTGATATCTGGTATTGTGTATGGAGTTTTCATGGTAGCGGAGTTCTGGGCGAAGCTCTGGGCATTTGTAATGATCGTTATCATGGCGATTGAGATCGTGTACAGTTGATGAGAAGACACGTCCGGGATTCATCATATCCTGAAGCAATTGAACCATTACAGAGGCTTTGCTTTGAAACATTATGGTACAGATCTGGTCAGAAATGGGCCACATTGACCGGTCTTCCTGGCAAACGCCATTGAGTGAACAACCGCAGCATTGCTAGAAGGGATTGAACGTGAATTCGGTCGTTGTGTGTCAGGTTTCTGCAGTTGACATGGGCGGACTGTTCTGAGTCCATTGCACAAGTGAGCCGACCGATCTGGGTGAGAATTGTACACGTTCCTTGCATCCAAGTGTGATTGAATGATTCCTTGCTTGTGTAAAATGCTTGCTGATTGCAATTTTGAGATCTGATGTGAATATTGTTGTTCGACATTGATTCGAGCTATTGTGGCCAATGAACAGAGTTCACTGTCCAAGGAAGTGTCTAGAGAAGTTTGTCCCATTGCACTATCCCCGCAAGATGACATTGTGATGTCATGAGTGATGCATTCTCACATGGATTGATCACGTGGCTCAAGTGCGTGAAAAATATGATGAATTGAGTGATTTCATCTCGTGAGGTTTTGCATTCTTAGCCATGTGATTGGGTGGATGGATACTGTACATGGTGGTTTGCTCATCATTGCTGCAGAAGCTGATATTTAGCATTCTATATGAAACTTTCAGAGAAGAAAGGGGCAGCGATCTTGGGGGGATATAGGAGTGGGGGCTCTAAGAGGCGGCGCAGATTGGCGGGAGGGGAATGACATGGGGTTTCAGAGATCTTGGACGACATGGGCGTTCGTAGATGTTGGACGTCAACAGCAAGCCCCTAAAGCCAACATTATTGGGGATCACCGCTGCTCTCGAGAGGCAGCACCCAATTCCTACCAATTCGTTCGCAAAGGTTTCGGATCTTAACGGATGCTCCTAGCCACAACTGAATGGGGTGTTCATTGGCTGTGCTTGCAAAGGGCTGTTGACCGATCTATCCGGAGAAACGGAAACATTGCCCGAAAAGATGACAAGTTAGCGACGACACGCACGTCGAAAGGCGCTTGTTGAGCAATTTGGCTCGACAATTTCGGCTTTAGTCACGAAAAACGAAACGTACAAAAACAACACACAAAACATCATAGCGTCCCCGAAGAATCGAAAATCTTAAAACTCAAAAAAAAAAGTTCGAAAAGTACAAAAAAGAGCCCAAAAAGTCCCAGCGAATTCGAAAAGTCGGAAAGATCCTGAAAAGCATTAAACAAGCCAAAAAGTCAAAACTCCCAGTGTCCCGGAAAAGTCAAAAGTCGAAAAATGCCGAAAGGTCGAAACGTCCCAACAAGAGTCGAAGCCCAAGCCCCGACACCCAATGCAAGCTCCAAAACCATTTGCGACTAAAACTGAGAAGCCCTTCTTCCCAACCCTGAGGTAACTTAAGTTTGCAATGATACCTGTATTGCGCCCTAAAATCTTTGATTGTTTCCTATTGAGCAGTAGTGGTAGTAGAAGTAGTACTAGTAGTAGTAGTAGTAGTAGTAGGAGGTGTCACGCCCACTCGGTGGGACGTGAGGCGTAGCAGCAACAGCTTTTTTTTCGGTAGAAACTGGTGGTGGTAGTAGTAGCAGTGATGAGGAAATTAAGCAGGGGTAGTACTCGTAGCAGAAATGGAAGCAAACAAAAGTCTTCGTCGTTCTTCACGACTTTGACTATGGCGCGCGTGCATCGCCCCTGCGTTCGGTTTTTTGAACATTTTTTTCCGAAAACTACCGAAAGGTTGAAAGCCGGATTTTTGTTGGCGAAGAGTGCATCTTTTTGCGAAAAAGCGAATGTTTTTTTCGACTTGTTGGCGAAAAGTGAAATTTTGCGAAAGTTGATTGACAAGTTGAAGTTTTTGCAAATGGCTACAACTTCTTGATTGTTTGCCCGATGGGTGGAAGTTGCAGCTGCTGGCTAAACGTAACAGTTTTTGATTTTTTGCCCGATAGGTGGAAGACTGATTTGTTTTTCGGAAATTGCCCGAAAAAGTCGAAAACTGCAAGTTTTTGCGAACGGTGCAACTTTTTGGCTTTTTGCTTGAAAACGGAGTGCCTATGTTTTGCGACTTCTTGGGGGGAGTCTTCTTTTTTTTGGGGTGGCTCTAGCGTGAAGCGTCTTTACATTTTGGCTGTAAAATAGGCTCTCGTGTGGAGTGTCCTCGCATTTTCTCTCCAAATCGAGCTCTCTTCGAAGCGTCGTCACATTTCGACCACAAAATGCGGCTCTCGCGTGGGGCGTTGTTACGTTTTATAGTCTCGAAAGGCAATTCTCGTGTGAGCGCGTGCCTACATGTGTTTTCTATATCTCCACCTCTTGCCATCTCCCGTCCGGCTTTTTGACTTCTTGACTTCTTGGCTTCCTCGCTTCTCAGCTTTTTGGCTTCTGGCTTTTTGGTTTCTTGGCCTCTTGGCTTTCTGGCTTCTTGGTTTTTGGCTTTTTGTGGTTTGGGTTCTTGGCTTCTTGGCTTCCTGGCTTCTTGGTTTTTTGGTTTCTTGACTTCTCGGCTTCCTGCCTGGCTTCTTGGCTTGCTGGTTTATTAGCTTCCTGACTTCCTACTTTCGACTGCTTGACTTCTTAGCTTATCATGTGGTGGGTCTAGGGTCCTAGCAAACTCCCCTTATTACAATCATGCCTTGGTGGGGCTGCTCGGCCATCAGAACGGGATGTGCATCAACCAAGCAAATAAGGATCAAGACAAATCAAATGAGGATCAAAAAAAAACAAATGAAAGCAGCTAAGGATCAAAAAATGAAGATTCCGTTTCACAGGCAATCAACGGGGAAACCTATGTCAGGAAGTAAGGAAGGAGGGATAAAACAAATCAAAATGCTCAGTTGAGACGAACGGGAAGATCCTGTACCAGGCAGCAAAAGACCGTCACCACAATGGAAAGATCAGCCACCTGGTGCTTAGTAGGGAGGGAAAGGTTGGATCCCCTATAGTAGCCCCTTTATTCCCGAAGAACAATCCCAGAGATGCATGCCCATTTCGCATGAAGCACCCGGGAGCCAGATTCATTGCGTAACATCGACAATCCGGGCGACAAGTATAGGCCTTTCATCTTGGAGTTCTTATATACTTGTTAATACGGTTTAAGTGTTTAGGGTTTAGGGTTATGCCTTCCAAATTTTCCATAGACCAAAGTAAAAGGATAAGGAGGGTCAAGAAAGCATGTCGCGTTAACTGGAGGATGGCCTCCTACACGGTTTAAGGGTTAAGGGTTGTAGCGCTTTAGAGTTTGGGGTTTGGGGTCCCCTGGTCGTTGTCTCTGGGTCCTCTGGTCCTTGGATGCGCTCTTGGAAGGTTACGAGTACTGCAAAAAGTAGCATTTGGAGGTTTTGAAAAGCTAGGACGAATGCAAATGACAGCATTTGCGGTTCTTGAAATGCTACGAATACGGTCAACGACACGATTTTGAGATTTTGAAAAGCCAGGAAAACTGCAAAGTACAACGTTTGCGGCTCTTGTAAGATGAACGCCTGTTTGCGGAACAAGAAAGGCTACGAACGTTGTGAATTATAGCATTGGGAGCTCTTGGAAAGCTACGAACAAATGTTTCAAATTCTTACATTTGCGCCTCTTGGAAGAGTATACATACTGCAAATAACAGCAATCTCGTAAAGCAATCACATGGCAAAACGCGTTGCAGTACAAATCCATCAGAAGGGTGCACGAAGATATCGTGTTCTGATCTTCGTCCGTGTTTTGCATGTGGGGGGGGGGCTGCGCCCCCCCCAAACCCCCCCGCTATTTCGTAATGCAAGCACGATGCAACAAAACAACTTATCAACGGTTGCAAGAAGCTAGTGTGTTCTGATCTTTGTCCATGCTTTTCACATGGGGGGGGGAGCTGCGCCCCCCGCACCCCCCCACCATTTGTAATGCGAGTGCGTTGCTCAACAAATCCAGGTCTGCAAGAAACTTCGTGTTGACATATTTGT
>CAJNIZ010015557.1:234589-249899 GCA_905231905.1 Symbiodinium pilosum
GTACACCAGCTGGAAATGTTGAGAGCTTGAGTACATTGCTTTTGGAATTCTTGAGAGGCTACGAATATTGCAAAATCAGCTAGATTTGCGCCGCGTTAAGCGAGTGGACCAGAAAGCGTCTGCGCACGTATCTTTCTGGCGTGTCAAAAGTCTCAACAGTCACAGGCCATCGGGCGGGTCGCGGTCGCCATCCTCGTAATTGTCATCGTTGTTGAGCTCTCATCTCTTTTTGGCGTGTCAAAAGTGTCAACAGTCACAGGGATCAGGCGGTTAAACACAACTATACCCCTTGAAAACTCCACAAGTGAACTTTTGCAATGTGAACCTTTTGATTTTCAGCACAAAAATCGAAAAATGCATTTTTTGCTTTTTTGCGATAAGCGCAACTGTTTAACTTGTGAGTTTTTGAACACAATTTCGATGTTTTCCGGCTGCGCGAAAGCACGGCCGATGGCGAGCTTGGAGTTTCATTGGGATCTGAAGTACGCCGGTACGTCCCAAAAGACAGATCCAATTGTACCTGAAGATCTAGGATGTACTGAATAGCAATGGAGACATGAGGTGATCAAAGAATGAATCTAGTTAATTCCTACCCAAGATCTACGATGTTCCCAGAGGCCCCCAGCCAAATTGAGGATTTGAGTAGTGCTGAAAGAGAGCGACTGTCGTTCGGCTATCTCTACCTGGGAGGAATTGCAGATCTGTCTCCAATCTCCCTAGCTTTCCAACGTCAGCCAGTAAATCGCGATTTGATTCTTCCCGGTCTATGCTTAGCAGATCTTTGGGACATTCCACCAACAATACAGCCACGATTGAATTGCTAGGGACCCTAGAGTATTCAGAGTATCCTTTGACTAGTAAAGGTGCGGTAGGCATGTGAGCCGTTGCTCTTCTCATGACAGCATTGCTCATTTCTAAGGTGAGCTTGTACCGCCTCGACGTTCCTTTCGGCAGTTCCTCAACAAATGCCTGGTGCTAAGCAATCCTTGGGATCCAGTACGCGGCCTTCCGCTTGATTTCCAGGTCGTGGCATCCGCGGCAAAGGGAGGCTTCGTGTCCTTCACTTCCTTCTCCTCGGCGGACCAGCACAGCCAGCAGAGGGCCCGGAAGCCATAACATACGAATCAGTTGACCCCATCTTTCCATTGCTTGAAGCTTTCATGTATTCTGTGAACAAAATCCGTAGCATGTCGACATTGTAGACTCTCTTTGCTTCCTGATTCGTGCGTCGTTGAACAGTCGTCTAAGTTGTGCTTGCATGTTCGATTGCTGCCACGAGGTTGAACAAGTTTTCACAGAAGTACTTCTCGTTTCTCCATGTTAGGAATAAGCTTCTGCCAGAGATACACAAGTAGTCACAAAAGCAATGCCACGTGGCATGTCGGTACACCCAGTACAGGGAAAACAGGGTGGCAGTGTAAACGCTTGACGCGGCGTTTGGCGGAGCAGGCGTTTGCCTTGGCACCTTCAAGTGACCCCCACGCCCAGTACAGACTGCATTGCTCAGAGGCACTCTTGAGATTCCTTTGGACCCTTTCGACTCAAAGCCTTCCGCCAATAGCTATGCTCAAAAACGTGTGCGCATCCTTCTGCGCCTATGGTGCTTGGTTTTCTACCTTTCCGAGTCGATCAAGATCAGCTTCACTCGTGAGGAATCGACTTTGAGCTCATTTCTCTTGAAGTTTTTTGTTGGCGGCAAGCGGCTGCATAAGAGGCCTGCAAGGGAAACAGCATTGCGCGAAACCCGAACACTTGCCCGGGCTTTGCTGTCTTAGACGCAATCGGGGCCAGGAATGAGGCCCGTTGCAGACCACTAGAAGTTGTGCCCGAAGCCCATTGGACGATCCTCCCTACGCCTGCCAGTCTGAACCGTAGTGGCTACGTGCCTCAGCAGCAGCAGCAGCAGCAGCAACAGCAGCAGCAGCAGCAGCAGCAGAGCAGCACCAGCAGCGACAACAAACACAATGGTTATTTTAGCATTCGGATCACTGTCTAACCTTGGTATGAGAGCACTAATTACAAGCAAGTCATTGCTGTTCTGTCGCTGCTGTTGAGGTCAGTGTGTTTATTAGATGAGCATGATTTCCTGATTTGACTTCACAAATGTTCCTGTTTGGTTCGCTATGATGCTAAGCCAGAAACCCGAACACCTCAGTGTTTGCCTTCAGTCGGACAGCGCATCCTACATCCGTTTCTGGTTCTTGTACAGTGTTGGATGGACGCAGACAGGGCGTGTTGATCATCATTTTTGGACTTAGCCCACCCAGACTCGCAGTCTCTGTCAGGTCTTTGGATGTTGAAGTGCCTGCAAAAACCTCGTCCTGGGGGTCTGAAGAACGCCCGTGTGCCCCTTGTTTCTTTCAGATTGCCCATCTTTCCAACGCGCAGCAAGCCGAGATCCCGCTGGACAGCTCTCACCAGGGTGAAGGTCTTCGTGGTCTCGGCAGACTGGCGCCCCACTTGTGTTGCTGGTTCCTCTCCACGTGTCAATGGTGCTTATGTTAGGAAAGGAAGAGCAGAATACAGCGTGGAAGTCGGATGCTCGATATGTTAACCCCAAGTCATGTCGTCAACAAAATTGCTCTGAGTTTGGCCGTGCTCCCAACGCGGACGCCACGTTGGCAGCGATTGCTTCGAATGTTGGCGCGCCCGAGCCATAGCAAAGGGACATGTTCAGTCACTGAGTGCTAGAAGCTGCTTGCAGTGAACACATGGCTGTGGAGTTTGGCCTCTCAGTACACCAAGGCCCTACCCCGTGGGAGCCCCCGCGCTGAGCTCTGCTCAGTCATATTCTGCTTGATGAGATGCCTCTTGCTAATCTGTGCGTTCTGCTGCTGACGAGGCAGCGGTACATGCTGGCAGTTCCGCGAGGGCACGCCCTTCCTCGTGCTTCTGGTTTGCAGTTCTGTTGCCAATTGAAGGACAACAGAACTGGCATTGAGCGCCACAGCTGCGGACAAGGACCACGAAGTGCCACGAAGTGCCACGAAGTGCCACGAAGTGCCACGAAGTGCGAATTTGTTTCTCTATTGCCTCTGTTGGCGAGGAAGGGGCGCAGGTGACGTTGGAAGGTAACCATGGCCACGGCTACGCGTCAGCTGCCGCGCTCTCAACTCAGAAGTGGCCACTCGTTGTTTCAGGAACATCCGAGGTGTTGCAGCTTGATCCCGCAGCACCCTACAAGCGAGCCAAGATAAGAATCATTGCCGCTGACAAGGCAGATGTCCAGTGCCTTTTGCCGTGCCTACTTTGTCATGGCTCAGTTTGTCGTTCTTTAGAGGTGACAGTGAAGCACTACACGCTGGTCGTGGCGATGACAAACCACCGCGCATGGGCCATGTTGGAGGACTTGGCTGCATGCTCAGAAAGGGAACCCGAACCCTTTTTGCTTTGCCTCTTCCCACGTCGCAAGGTTGCAGGCTCGTGTCGCCTAGCCCTGTGTTAGAGTAGCTTTCTTGAAGTACTTGCTGATGCAAAGTATTCCCTAAGTTTTGTCCCTCTGCGCCCCAAGTGCTCGTGTCATTTCAGATTTGGCGCAGTCGTGCTGAGGTGGTTCCTGGTTGCGAAGGAGGGCTCATGCCGAAGTTTGAAGTGGACGCCGATGCCTTGCTGAGCCTCTGAGCCTCTGAGCCTTGCGTCGCACTTTGCCGTCGTTGCCTGTTTGCGTTCCAGGTTTTCCACTACCGATGTCTGCTCTCCAATGAAGTGGAGACCCTGAAGGCCGCAGATTCACAGCTGTCGTAGTTGCAGCCGCTTCAGAACGTTGGCTCCTTGACAGGTAATTCCAAGGGTGATGTGGATGCCCTTCGACCAGAAGTTGCAAATTCACGTCAAGGCGCCTGGGCAGCCTGGGCAGCCTGGGCCTACGTTTGAAGCTGCGGAGCTTGTCAGGGCAAAAAGTGGAAGCAAGCAACCCAGCTTCTCGCAATCTCGCAAACTGCAGCAATCAAAAGTTTCTCTCTGTGGCTAGAAGCGGCAACGTGTTTCAGCAGCCGCTGGGTGATGATGGAAAGGCGGAGGCGCGTGAAATCGAAGTGCAACACGCAGAAATCTGCTGCAAGCTTGCCCAGGTTGACATCAGGGTAACAGCTTCGGATCTCAAGCACAAGGCATTGATCGATACAGCAACAACATGGCTGTTGAAATCCGGTGCAGGAGACATACCACATTTCTGCACAAGGCTCTCCCTTGGAAGAGCTCCGCAGCCCAGACTCGAAGCTGTGGAGGTTTCTTGGAGTTTGTTTTTTGTTTCTGATTCCAGGCGTGGCCGACTCTTCACAACGGAAGGGCCGCCACCCCAGGAGCCGCCCACCACGGTCCCAGTGACGCCTCTGCCAGCTGCCCAGACGAATCGAATTGAATCCAGGAAGAGAAGGGAAAGCAACTCGTTCAGGCCAGCTTACCGCTACAGTACCATGTCTCCAGAGCCTCCGAAGCCGAAGCTGGCCGTTGCAACGTGCGCCGCACGTAGCTGTTCGTCAGTTCGGCTTCCGTCCATCATCTAAGCATTCGTACCGCTAGTACCGCTATGAGGTCCACGACTACACGCCTGGAGCTGTCAGGGGCAGGAACTGGGCCTCGCAATTGCTATTGACGCTGTAAGGCACTGCGCGCAAGCCTCATCCAACACAGACGCGCTGGCCTTGGCTTGGCATTGCTAGTCGCTGCTAGTCAGCTTGCTGTCAAGCAATATTGAATTTCTGGCTGCTAAGTTTTTCTAGGGTTTGCTCAGGCCGAACATTCCCGACTTCGGCTTTCGAATCCACTTCCCCGTTCCACACCACATGCCTGGCTTGCCTTTTGCAGGTAGGCGGGCATTCCGCCAATGTAGTGGAACAGCAACAGGAGTAGTTACATGAATACGGGCGCACTGTCCAGGGTTTCTGCCCTCCACGGCCGCCGAGTTTGCGAACATTGCTGGGGTTCGCTGAAGCTTTGAAGCTCATAATTAGTCATTTGTTCAAAACGTGAGACGCTTTTGGAAGGTTCTCGCAGCAGTTGTGTCAGTCGTAGCTTTGCTTGCCTCGCAAGAGCTGATGCCAGGCTCTGAGCCCACAAAAAAAGTAGTCTGGCCCTCCGGCCCTGGCCACTCTCCAACGTTTGAGGTCTTTCATGCTCCTGCTCAAGGACACATGTGACATCACATGTGCCTATCTTTAGCTTCTAGCCGCTCTTGCCTTGGTGGCAGTTCGCAAGGAGCTTCAGTTTGTGGCAGTTTCGCACGGAGTTGCAGGCCAGTCTGAGTCAGCTTGAGTGAGCTGCAGTAAGCAGTGGCTGGTTCCTGGCAGATACTAGGCAACTCGTACTATGCCCTTGTTTCACAGCCCTTCCGAGTCTTTCTGCTTCAGGCAAGAGGGCGAGTTTTGTGGTGGTTTTAATAGGGCAAGTTGAAGTTGATGTCAGGTGGACTGGCCAGGTCTGGACATCTGTCTTGTGGAGGAGAGTGGAGAAATCAAACGTCCTCAAGAATTTCCCCGACGCCACGAAACGCCACCAAGCGCCACGAAGGACCTCCAGAAGGGGCAGAAGCAGGCACAGACGACGACACCGCACTGCGTGCCAGTGCCACAGCAGAAGGCGGGTCAGGGAGATCAGGGCGTCAGTGCCCTCGGATCAGTTTTCAGTTTTCAGGCTGCCAAATTGACGGTGCTGTGGCCTTGGCCTTATGCTTTTTTGGCCTCCAGCGCATTTCTGCACCCCGCTACCGTCCGAGGCTCGCCTTGCTGTGTGGCACCGAGTTCTGCATCATTGGCTGCTGCCATTGGCTGCTGCCATTGGCTGCTGCATAGCGCACTGCTTCAGCGTCTCTGAGGCCTCTGCAGCTGTTGCTGCTAGCCATTGGCTGGCTTGAGGCAAAAAAAAGCCCAAATTCTTTAAGAAGAGTCTGAAGTTTAGGAACGTGCCGTTGGAAGGCGAGTCGCGAGGAGGCCTTGGCAAGCAAGAGCCACCTGGGCGCCTTGGGCGTGCTTCGGGCTGAGGAAGGCTGCGAGTAGAAAGGCAAAGAAGAAAGCCTTTCTTCTGTCCTCCCCTCTTTCTGAGCAAAGTAAGAAGTGAGGCGCGGCCTTCGACTGAAGCTGCTCCCGCTGGCCGTCTCCTCGGTGCCAGCACGAACTCTCACGCTGATCTCACAGAACTGAGTCGTTCTGAGTCGTCCTTCGAGGTCTTGGTGTGTCTGGATGTCAGCTTGCTCGGCAGAGCCCCGAGAGTGGTCAAAGTGGCAAAGCGCTGCTGTGCTACGAGCTATGATGAACTGCGGCTCAGCGGTTCAAGCCTCAAGCCTCAAGCTGCTTTGAGGTTTCGTGGATGCATCCGCCGCAGTGCTCTTTCTTCCTGACACCGCGGGCCTCAAGGCAGAGATAGCACTTTTCTCTGAACTGTGGTAGCATGTGGTAGCTTTTCTTGATCTTTTCTTGCACGGGTTTTGGGGCCAAAGGTCACCCTGCGAGCGCAGTCCTTTGTGTTCTCCCTCTCCACGCCGCTCGAAGGAAGAAGAGTTGCAGAAAGATGAGAGAATGAATGAATTTTGAAGTTTCTTTGAGGCTTCGTGTGTTGGCCTCTTCGTCTTCGTTCTTTCTCCTCCTTTTCAATTTCGCGCAGCTGGCCCGGCTGCGGTGTTCGAAGCTCCTGGCCTGGAGTCCAAGCCTGGGACGCTTCGCGGACACCACCACGCTCGCGGCCCGAGCACTCAGCTTGGAGAGAGAGCTTGGGTTGTGTGTGTGTGTGTGTGATGTGTGTGTGTGTGTTTAAAGAAAGAAGTAAAATTAGAGACGTAGAGAGAAGTGGGAGATATGCGAAGAGTGAGAGAGGTTTGTGAGGAGGTTTCTCAGAGGTCGGCGCTGCTTTCCCTCCTTGTTCTTCAGGTCACCCTGCGGGACTCGGCCTATCCTCGCCTGGGCCCCGTGAAATCCAGCCGGGTCAGCCGGGCTCGGTGCAACGACCGGCCAAAAAAAGAATGCCGAAAGGAACCACGCACGAAGACAGGATGATGACACCAGGAGATGGCATGAGGCATGACTGTTACAAGAGTTCCCGGGCTCAACATGGCGCGACGCAGGAAGAGAAGGGTCGCAGGGTCCAGACGTACTGTTGAACTATACCCACACTACGTCACGCCGTATAGGCCCCATATAAAGGGCTTCAGGCATGAAGTCCTCACAAGCCTTGAGATGTTTGGAGCTTCACTCTATCAATCCTGTTGGGGTCCCACATTCATTTGCCCAACTCTGGGCGGAGTAATTGTGCTTGGCTGGGCCCTGTGCAAGGTTGTTCTGGGGTAAGCCAAGTGGAATGCTTCCTCTTGTGAACAACGAGATTTCACATTCTGCAGCGGCTAGCACACGCTACATCTTACTTCAGCGACCGGCCCTGCACCAATTGCTTTTGGAACGTGGGTCTTGGCACATGTGCGCAGGTTTGTGGGGATATCCGGTGATGTCACCTTTGCCGATAGCGACTTACCTGAGATCCTATGAGCGTAGAGCACTCTGTGCAAACCCGAAGGCCCGAAGGGTTGGCGCCAGCACTTTATCCGGAAAGCACCTCAGAGCGGGCATAGCACGATAGCGCGTTGGGGCAGCGACACACCGAGCACCTGGCAGAACACATGGCGCATGATGGAGCAGCATTTAGGTCGACAGCTGCTGACGCAGGGAAAAATGGCCAGCTCTCCTGATTAAAGAACACAGGATCCATGATGACATGCTTGGAGCACTGCAGCACCTTGGCTACAAGACGACTGAAGAGCTGAAGGCCGTCTGTAGCAAGAGCTCAAGCGAGAGGTTCCGAAACCTCGGGGCAAAGATTTGCTCCAGTGGCTGATGGAGGAGAGAGGGTGGACTTGGAGATGCACTGGAGGAGAAACGGCAAATCGAGAGGCATCCGTACCCGATTACCAGAAATTCAACGCGGGGTCGTCACCTCTGCACCAGATGAAGGATCAATAAGCAATTCGAGCTTCTGGACCCTTGAGCCGCGAGGGCACAAGCACAACTCCAGCGCGAGAAGCACATACTTCACCGCAACGTATGAGAGGCATGCAGTTCATGGAATTATCATCGCGCCCCGGCTTCCGGCTTCATCCTTCTGCGGACGACAAGCACACGTCACAGTGCGCCGCATGCGCCACCATCCAGGGACCCGCCAAGCTCCAATCAGGACCAGGCCCTTTCATGTGACAAGGTGTGGAGCTTCACCTATGTCCAAGACCCGCCGCACCGCCTCCCACGACGCTCCTGAACATGCCTCGTGCGTCTTTTGAAGGGTGAGAGTTTGTAGTTGGGACTGTAGGCGCCTGCTGAGGCCCGGCTGCAACGCCTTGGGCGGCGCTCGCCGAGGCCTGCGATGCGCTGACGGAGCTCCGAGCCGCCGCCAGAAACTTGCGGCATTTGCGGCAGAGCCTGTGCAGAGAGACACAATCGTTTCTCTCTTTCTGAGGTGCCGATTTGTGGTCCTGACAGGGAGGTGATCCACTTGACAGGCTGAAGGGCAGCGAGTTTGCTGGGAGGGGTTCTTTCTTGTGCGTTGTTTGGTGCGGTGTTGCGTGCAGATACTTGGCGATTTGGTTCCAGAAGAGCCCAGAAGAAGCGGCCGCGTCCTTAGCGCCGTCCCTCGGCTAGTCTTTGCCTCATGAAGCTGAGGCGCCAAGGCTACGACGGCTGTCTCTTTGCAGCCGGAACCTGGAGGGAAACTGTTGTTTGATTTTATTGTGTGTTTCCTCCTTTTTCTTAGGTCTTGCCCCCGGAGGAGGCCTTGCTCGCTCGGGAGATCTTCTCTCCGACAGCGACAGGGTCCCCTGTGAAAGACAGTTCTGACAGATCTCACGCGTCACACGGTGGCCACGTTGCCAGAAGCTCCACCTCCCGATCTGCACGGGAAATGCCGCGCGCAGACATCGAAGAAGAGTTAGACCGTGCCTCGGCAAAAGCAAAGGAAGACAACACCCAGAACTACACCGAAAGCACACACTTGAAGACTTGTGCAGGTCCCCAACTCAGGTATGTTCAACCTTGTTGCCTGGTTATCCACCAGTTTGCTGGCGAAACTCTGTTGTGTTGCGTGTAAGCGTTGAAAATCCTTGCTCCGAGGGATCCCCAGGCTCATATGCAATCACTTGCTGGTGAACAGGTCCGAGATGGTCCGACTCTTGCACCGCATAATCCGGATAGGCCTCAAACAAGGTGCGCGCTCCGAATGTGTAAATCTGCAGGTGCGTGAGATAGGCGTCCCCATCTTATGTCACCAGCCACTCAGAGAGGTCTTTGTTAGCATGGGCTCTCTCAGGGCCTCCCATGCCCCCTGCTCTACCTACAGCTCTTGGTAACAGAGTTGGACACACACACCCCCTTCCGAACGAAGGGTAGGCACGTTGCATACAAAGGATTACGTACCGAAGCCGCTGGAACAAGCTAAAGTCCATGCTAAAGACTCAGCGCAATACAATGAATGTGAAGAATGCTATGTTTGCAAAGGTGATTGTAAGGTACTGCGGCGGCAGCTGCAGATTTGTTGTCTTGCTGGCTCAAACGTCTGCAAGGAAACTGCGGCAGCGCTGCAGGGATGAGATGCTTGTGCTGGAGAATGTTGATGTTCCAGCTCAGCCTTAACACTGGTGGCAGCGGCACATCTGAGATTCATTAGACACCTGTAATGAAGCGGGCAATCAAAAACTTGCATGAAGCAAGGAACAAAAATCATCGCATTTCATTGAAATCATCTGGATGCAATACAGCCGGAGCAGAAATTACAGTTGGACCTGTTTGGTTCCACGACGAAAACCGAATCCAAGTCATCCCTGTCGTAAACACATCACAACAGACAGGAAATTGCACGGGCGACGACGATGCAAGTAGCGCGGTAAACGAATGCAAGACTGCCCAAAGCTGTTTTCTATCAAGCTGAGCTTGACGCATGTTGGAGACGTGAAACCTGCTGGGGTTCCGGAGCCAATCAGGGTCTCGAGGCTTATCTTCTTGTGGTTTGATGTGTGTCTGGAATCTGTACAAGACAGCTCACACTTCAAGTCATGACAACAATGAAAATCTTTGTTCTGAAGCACGAAGCATCACAGACATGTTTGACATGTGCTGCACATGTAACTGAATGCATATTGAACATGTTTGACATGAACTGCTGCCCTCATCACTGCCTGAAACCTTGTTTGAAGAAAATCAAAAACGACTTTTGTTGGAGAATGCCAGCTGTGACTACGTCGCCCATGCTAGACCCCTTACAGGTACAAGAACATGCGTCCATGCTCTTATCCATCTTGTTGCACAGCTTCGTTGAGTCAGGTAGCCAACAGGACCCTGACTCCCCTGCATGATTAGAAGACTCTGAGTCACAGAAGTCCACACGCACACAGATAAAGATTGTATCGAATGGCTTCCCATTTCGAAGATTGTATTTGGGGGGGGGAAAGGCGGGGCCTGCTGGTACAAATTGAAGATCGTCCTCAACATGAAGCTGTCCATGGACTTACGACAATCATGACCATGTTGGACATGTACATCCAGAAGCTCTTCACGTCCACACTTGCCATAACATGTCTGCTGGCATTCCCAACTGGTTTCCACTCTGTACCGGCGAGTACACATCAAGCATCTTAGCTTGTTTGACCACCAGAGGCTCAGCCTCCTCCTGTGGCTGAAGGCTATTTTCACTATCCGCCCCTGCCTCCGGCAGAGGTTCCCCCTACGACTGGAGCTATCGTATTCACAGTGGTCTGTGCCACGACTGCCCCTCTCGCCCAGCTTTCTGCTAGGTCCGTAGTTGGCCTCTTCACTAGTTCTCCGGCACGGTGGCGAAGAGGACGATAGCTCTTTTAGTTCGCGGGGCGCCCCCTGAAGGGGCCTCCCCTATCTCATCTTTCGCCACCCAAGACGGGCGGCCATAGCCAGCTTAGTTGAACTCAGCTCCTGCTTCCACTGACTTGCCCTAGCTTCGTTGGACCGGATTGGCAGTCAGCTCTAGCCCCCCTGCTGTCAACAAACTGATCCATGGACTGTTCTAACATGTCTGTCATGTTCAGCATCCAACGCCGTCAGCTTAGAATCAGGGTGTGGGCACACACAAAACTGCTTTGTTTTTCTCGAGTTTCCTTGTGTGTCTTTTGAAGAGCTGCAGTCTGTAATCTGCTCACAGTTCACGTCACGAGGTGATCTTCCCCAGCGGCCCGGGCCTCAGCTTTCAGCTTCTCTCAATTCTCTCTCAATTCTCTCTCAATTCTCTTGCTCCTCAGGAAGCTGCTGGCCGAAGGCTTTTACTTACTTCCTTAGCGTTTTTTCACGGCGAAGCTTTACGCCTTTGCGCTTTGCTTCTGATGTCCAGGCAGGACGGGTGCAGCAGCTTGGCAGCTGCAGCGGGAGCACTTGGGACTCCTGCCATGGGCTCATAGGCGCATATGCAGCTTATGCAAGGCTTCCAGGCGCTTGTGTTGGGATCTGTGTCGAAAGCGGGCGCGAGCCCCTGGCACTGGCAAAGCACCGAGGATTTGGATGGAGAGGACTCCTCAATCGTCTGGATCGTCTAAACTGAGCACAACTGGATATGATGGAGGAGGAGTAACGCCTACGACGCCTTGAAAGTGCAGATCAATGAGGCATGAAGGCATAGCCCACGAAGCAGACCTTCGAAGCCCATCTTGAAGGCGGTGGGCCATGGCGTGATCACAGATGCAGAAGGCTTTCCCATCTACGACTGCCAAGGCAGGGGTGGGGCCCTTGAAAGAGTCCGAGTGCCGTCTTGCAGTCTTTCCTGTGGTGCTGGGTACCCTCAGGCCCGTCCAGGGAACGCAAGGAACAAAAACAAATATTGTCAGCGAGGCAGAAACAGAAAAACACGGGCATGAACACAGATGGCTCACCATATTTCCGCGCAGAGCATTTTTTTTCTGAGAGCAGAGGTGCCATCCAAGGCACTTGAGAACCCAAAGCATATGCCAAAGTCTTTGAAGCAGAGGGACTCCGAGGCAGCTTTCCGAGGCGTCGTTCCGAGGGTCGGCGTGGCCCGTCAGACATGAGCTGTGAGGAGCTGTTGTGAGACTCATCGCAAAGCGGCTTTGCTTTGAGGAAGCTGCCTGCGTGCGAGGGAAAAAAAGCAAGAGAAGGGGGAGGGACGGATGGGGAAGAGGGGGCCGGCTCAGCGTGAGCTTTGACCGGAGGCCAGCCCCTTCGGGACCTTTACCAGTGACCTGGTAGCGCTTTCCTTTTACCCCTTGCAACGTCTGCGTGTTAAAAGCTTTGAAGCAGGTACTGCATCTACCAGTTCCCATGGCGACCTTGGTTACGAAGTATGGACGCGCCCTTGGCCCAAACTGAATCAATGCTGGTGCGTTTTTGGCTGTGAATGTTGAACATTGGGCTCTCAACTTAGGAAGGGAAGAGCCCTGGCTGCAGTCTTCTAGGCGCTGCCCATCTTGGTGAAATTAAGTCACCAAAGGTAGTGGCAAGGGATTGGGCTCGTCTGCAAGGTGCCCGGGAACCCTACCGTAAGGCCACCGGAGCCACAAGCCGAGCAGGAGACAGCTCCTAACAGGCTGCTGAAGGCTGCTGAGCTGACGACCTGCTTGCCAAGGTCTTGGCCCCCTGGGTGCCGTCCGTGACAGGCTCCACATATGGCCTTTACTAAGCCCGCCTATCATGCTTCTCAGGTGTCCACGATCTGGAACGACAGCAAATCAACGACTGGCTGTCTGAATGGCTGGTGGAATCTGAGGCGAGGAGCAAAGCAAAGAGGTTGCTGATGTCCATTGGATGACAAACTGTGACTTGAAGCTTGCCAGAGGCAGCCTCAGCAGCGCGAGAGGCATCTCATTTGGCTTGCTGGTTGTCAAAGCGTGCGGGGAAATTGATAGCAATGATGTCATAGCCTCTTTGCAGGAGCTCCGTCAGCTACGTTGGTGTTCGCAGGACTTTTCACACGATGCATGGCGCACGTGCGCAAAAGTGAGACGAGAGAGAGAGAGAGAGAGAGAGAGAGCATTCTTGCCCCTGAATGTTCGGCAGCAAGGTCCGGTGATAGTCGAGACCAGCGCGGATCCCGTCCTGCTTGGGGCATTGCCCCAGCCCTCTTCTTCGGAAGGGGGTATAGCAGTGAGAAGAAGAAGAAGACGTTCTTGCTGTGTAATTGCTAGTGTCAATGGGAGGGAGTGCGCTCACCAATGCAGTGATACAGGCCGCATAATCTAGGCAGTTGTGAGGTCAAGCAATATAGCCCTGGCTGTGTATTACTGTAGGGTGACACAATGGCCCAAATCAACCTCACAACATGAGGGGTGTAGTCCAACGCAGTGAAGCCCGGAGAGGAGCACCAGCTCTTCTCCATAGCCCGAACGAAAGAAAGAGAGAGAGAGAGAGAGAGCCACAGCCACCAAAGCAGACGGCCATGCTCTTCCCACACCCAGGCGGACCAGCACAGCCTGACACAGCAGCCACGACCACAGCAAGCGACCCAACATCACAAGTGGTCAACAGCACACAGCCTGGAGCGCAGACAGAGGAAAAGCCACGGAGATGAGGACCACAAAACACCACGCAACAACGCGACCAGCAGACCAGCTTCGCACAAGGCTACAGGCAAGCGCAAGACCACCAACAACAGGAGGCCCAAAAACAGCATCCACCAGCTCACAGAGCCCCACACCTGGTCAACCTGCCCAAAACCAAGAGCAATGGGCTGACCCAAACAAATACCGCACTGGGAGCAAGGATTTCTACAAAGACTCAGCTACCAAAGAGAACACCACCGAGAACACACAGCCGCGGCACGCTCGATGCACACAGCACCGCAGCCCATGCAGAAAGCAGCCAGAGCGAACGACACCTCACCCTCACAGGAGCCAACCTGCCAGAGCAAACGCACTGGCACGTGACAAGGATAGGCAAGTCACAATACAGGCTGAAACCTAGGGACACGCAATCAGGGGCCGCCAGCTTCCATCACGACTTCCTGCCACAAACCACCTCCACCAACACAACCAACCACAGTCAACCACCAGCCAAACCTTCAACGCCACAACAACAACAACAACAACAACAACAACAGCAAGTAGCAACGGCGCAGTCACAACAAACACAGGCACCTGCCACACCATCAGACGACACCACCCTCATGCAACGACTCGCCGCTGACCAACCGAGAACAAACAATCCAGCTCACAGCCGCAGACAGCACAAGTACGACAGGAGTCAACGGCACCACCGCCACCACCACTACCTCCCGCGTCCACCACTCGGACACAACCTAACACCACAGCAACAACTGCCACACAACAACCACCCCCTGCCTGAAGGCCTTTTTGACGTCCACCTTGACTATATGTAATGGCAGTCCGCATTCTTTGCTGGTCCGGATGGCTTTCCGTAGTAGCAATATGAGCTTGGGCGCCTGGTGACCTGGTCTGGCAAATTGCCGCGTGGCGTCCTCTGTGATTCTGTCTTTGCGAGCGCCTTTGCCTGAACAATCATTCCTAAAGTACGTATGTGCACTTCAACGTGTGGCGCAGTAATCTCTTCCCCCAAATATTAAATCCCCCCAATATCAAGAAACTAAATTCAGAGGCTTCAAGATCTAGAAGACTAAATTCAACAGGGGAAGACTACGTTTAAAAGGGGCCACCAAATAATGAATTAGGGGGTTTTGAGGTCATTATAGGGGGTATACTTAAGAAGAAATACAGAGGAATTAGGGATCCCCTTCATTTCCTAGGCTTTGATTGTTTTTTCAGATGGTTTAATGAAGGATTGTATATACAAGAACTGAAGGCGATGTTAAATGAGTGTATTACAATTTTATAGCCGCAATTATTTAAATCTCTATTGAGATTCATTCGATTTCAATTGACTTTAATTTAAGTGGGTTTTTAATACATTTCAACTGTTTTTAGCGGGATCTTAATTCGATTTCAATGGATTTTAAAATGAAAGTTAATGATTTTTTTGATGTTAAACGAAATTCTTATTGCATTTCAATTGCTTTTAACGGGACTTTAATTCGATTTCAATTCGTTTTCAACGGAATCCTAATTGAGTTTCAATTGATTTTACAAAGATGTTAATCAAATTTCAATTGATTTTAAAGGGGTTCTAATTCGATTTCAATCGGTTTTTACAATGAAGTTTAATTAGATTTCAAATTTTCAATTGGTTTTAATTCGATTTCAATTGATTTTGAAAGGAACATGTATTACTTTCATTAACTATTCAATTTCTCATGGAGTTTAAACGGAGTTTAAAGGCAACCCTATCTAATTCCTTCAATAAATATGCCGCCCTAACATTAAATATTTTCGCGGGGCCCGGATTATTTAATATTA